>CANNZV010003579.1:0-59299 GCA_947561585.1 Caprella mutica
CGTGAAATTCCGACCGATAATTTCAAAACTTACCTTATTTCATACCAATTCATAACTCACTTTAATATTCTCCATAACTTGGAAGCCTCTGCAGGCATCACTGCTACAAGGGGCCTCTTGAGCAGCACCCTGGACTGGTGCAGTCCGTCAGACTTGCCCTGCGTCTTGTCCCCAGAGTTGAGGTACGAGTTGAAGAGCTCCAAGTCAACCTCGTGAAGATGGGAGATGTTAACCAACACTGCTGTGGCTCCTCTAGAGATGGCGTAGTGGGCCTAAGGGGAAAAGATACTTTATTCCATTGGAGAAAGTAACTAACGAAACCATTAAAGATAGTACCGGAAGATTGGTGATATAATCCGACATTTAGAAATGTCTGATTTACCTATCATAACATATGATAAAACCTACTTTCCGAGTACTATTAGCCTAATTGTAAGACTACTGCGCTATTAGGGTACGAACATGAGACCCCCTGGACACGAGCCCCTCCTCTTATATAATTCCCCGCCCCCTCGGTCACGTTTCCCCTTAGGACATAAGCCCTCCCTGGACATGAACTCACCCCCACGAAACACATATTAATGTTTTAAATAAATCTTTTCTGAATAAAGAAACAGTATCTCCATTACCCATCTTTTCTACCCTTGCTCTTGTGGAGCCAATTCGGCTTGGATGTCCGAGGGGAGAGGAGGGGGGGGGGGTGTTTGCTCGGCTCTAAGAAAATTCCGTTTCGTTTTGTAATGATTTCATTAAAAGAACAATAATAGAAAAGTTGAAATTATGAAATCTTCAATGTGTAGGCTAGTGTATTTATTAAAGGCGGGTGACATATTACTTTTCGTTGTAAAATGATTCATAACATTAGTAATTTGACATGTTATGACATTTATACGTGAGATTTGAGCGGAAAACTTGGTCTTGAACTTTTGATCTGAAGTATAAAAAACTTATTAGTTAGATGTGTCAGAGGCTATAGCAACCCCGAGCCCCCCCTGCGATGTCATTGAACAAACATGAAGTGTGCAGTACAAAAAACTAGCGGATACAAGAAACTACATCACGGTCATTTATGTTGAAAATCTGTTGGCTGAGTATTTTTCATTCCGAAACTTCATTTTCCAGACCGATTTTTCAAGACCGAAATTTTATTTTCGATTGAGATGTACCATTAAAACAATAATGGTCGTAAATACATACTGATTTACCATTTTCCCTGCACTATTACATACTATGTGTATGAAAAACGATAAAAAGTTTTACCAACGTAGTTTACGTAGTTTGTTGGAACATTAATATTTTGTATAATATTTATTTATTTATTTCTTCTTTATTGAAAAAATCATTACAAATTTTAAAACAATCATAATTATATAAAAAAGTACAAAAACACATAGGCAAAATTTAAAAATACAAGATTAAAAATATTGTACATGGATTCGAATATTAAGGAGATATGAACAGTCTTTGCAGTGTAATGTAACGAAAAGTTAACCTCTGACATTTGATTTATGGATATGATTCGTCTGTAAGAATTATTCCATACCTGGGGGCACAGTAAATAAATAAAGAAGTATGCTGAGTTTCGAATTCCTTGACGGTGAACTTGATTCGTTCTTCAGAAACGATGTAAACAAATGGCGTTAAACAGAATGCTTGCTGTCAAATATTATAAGTATTATTAGTTGAATATTATAAAACGTGATAGAAATACAATTTTTTAAGTTTATTTCCATAAAATGCACATTTATCAGAATAATAGCACATATCTTATTAAAAGCAAATGGAACACGTCACACAGAGTATTTTCCAATATTGTACTTAGAATACTTCTTTATTTATTTACTATGCCTGTGAAATAAAATTAAAACTAAATAATAGTTATTAGGTACCTTTTTTATTTGATCGAAAACATGGAACCATCCGATATCTCAACAATTACCCTAGATATGAATGACGTGCACGTTGCCATAGTGACGTTAAACTGTAGTGATAGTAAGGGGTAATTTCACAGCTTGAAATTTACGTCTATTGTGATGAAGTCTACAGATATCAGTTACACCAAATTAACGCATAGAACTTGGAGTGTCTAAATCTTCGACAATTAAATGACTTTGTAAACATTTATTATTAGTTATTATTTACACTAGTTTAGGAAGCATTTTTATGAGTTTTCGACTGTAAATAGATATTGAATGAATGTTATTCACCGTAAGAGTTCATCCCTAGTGGAATATTATTTGTATTGACTGTAAATATATATTGAATGAATGTTATTCACCGTAAGAGTTCATCCCTAGTGGAATATTATTTGTATTGACTGTAAATAGATATTGTGTGAATGTTATTCACCGTAAGAGTTCATCCCTAGTGGAATATTATTTGTATTGACTGTAAATATATATTGAATGAATGTTATTCACCGTAAGAGTTCATCCCTAGTGGAATATTATTTGTATTGACTGTAAATAGATATTGTGTGAATGTTATTCACCGTAAGAGTTCATCCCTAGTGGAATATTATTTGTATTGACTGTAAATATATATTGAATGAATGTTATTCACCGTAAGAGTTCATCCCTAGTGGAATATTATTTGTATTGACTGTAAATATATATTGAATGAATGTTATTCACCGTAAGAGTTCATCCCTAGTGGAATATTATTTGTATTGACTGTAAATATATATTGAATGAATGTTATTCACCGTAAGAGTTCATCCCTAGTGGAATATTATTTGTATTGACTGTAAATAGATATTGTATGAATGTTCTTCACCGTAAGAGTTCATCCCTAGTGGAATATTATTTGTATTGACTGTAAATAGATATTGTATGAATGTTCTTCACCGTAAGAGTTCATCCCTAGTGGAATATTATTTGCATTGACTGTAAATAGATATTGAATGAATGTTATTCACCGTAAGAGTTCATCCCTAGTGGAATATTATTTGTATTGCCTTTAAATATATATTGAATGAATGTTCTTCACCGTAAGAGTTCATCCCTAGTGGAATATTATTTGTATTGACTGTAAATAGATATTGAATGAATGTTCTTCACCGTAAGAGTTCATCCCTAGTGGAATATTATTTGTATTGACTGTAAATAGATATTGTGTGAATGTTCTTCACCGTAAGAGTTCATCCCTAGTGGAATATTATTTGTATTGACTGTAAATAGATATTGAATGAATGTTATTCACCGTAAGAGTTCATCCCTAGTGGAATATTATTTGTATTGCCTTTAAATATATATTGAATGAATGTTCTTCACCGTAAGAGTTCATCCCTAGTGGAATATTATTTGTATTGACTGTAAATAGATATTGTGTGAATGTTCTTCACCGTAAGAGTTCATCCCTAGTGGAATATTATTTGTATTGCCTTTAAATATATATTGAATGAATGTTATTCACCGTAAGAGTTCATCCCTAGTGGAATATTATTTGTATTGACTGTAAATAGATATTGTGTGAATGTTATTCACCGTAAGAGTTCATCCCTAGTGGAATATTATTTGTATTGCCTTTAAATATATATTGAATGAATGTTCTTCACCGTAAGAGTTCATCCCTAGTGGAATATTATTTGTATTGACTGTAAATAGATATTGTGTGAATGTTCTTCACCGTAAGAGTTCATCCCTAGTGGAATATTATTTGTATTGACTGTAAATAGATATTGAATGAATGTTATTCACCGTAAGAGTTCATCCCTAGTGGAATATTATTTGTATTGCCTTTAAATATATATTGAATGAATGTTCTTCACCGTAAGAGTTCATCCCTAGTGGAATATTATTTGTATTGACTGTAAATAGATATTGTGTGAATGTTCTTCACCGTAAGAGTTCATCCCTAGTGGAATATTATTTGTATTGACTGTAAATAGATATTGTGTGAATGTTCTTCACCGTAAGAGTTCATCCCTAGTGGAATATTATTTGTATTGACTGTAAATAGATATTGTATGAATGTTCTTCACCGTAAGAGTTCATCCCTAGTGGAATATTATTTGTATTGACTGTAAATAGATATTGTGTGAATGTTCTTCACCGTAAGAGTTCATCCCCAGTGGAATATTATTTGTATTGACTGTAAATAGATATTGTATGAATGTTCTTCACCGTAAGAGTTCATCCCTAGTGTAATATTATTTGTATTGACTGTAAATAGATATTGTTTGAATGTTCTTCATCGTAGGAGTTCATCCCTAGTGGAATATTATTTGTATAGACTGTGAATATATATTGTATGAATGTTTTTCACAGTAAGAGCTCATCGCTTGTGGAATATTATTTGTATCCTACAGAGACGAATTATTTTCATATTCATGCCTATTATTTTAAAAATAATTTTTTCCTATTTTTCCCTAATTCGGTCAAATTTCTATAAAAAATACCAAACCAAAGAAAAATCTTAATTCGGTCAATTAGAGTTAAATTAACTGAATAATATACATGACTGTTTAAATACTAAACCAAACTATTATAGAATCTGTTTTTTATCGTATTAGCTAGGTATCTCCTAAACCAATCCTCGTGAAAAACTGTAACATATATACCTATTCTAGCCATGTGCATTTTGCCATTGTAAAATGCACCTCTTAAACTGTGCACTGCTCATGTACGTAAAACATGTGCACTACACCTCATGTACGTTTAGAGGCATGTACGTCCTGTGATTCATCTGTGTAGACTTCAAAAGCTGAGGCTAAACATCAAAGAGTTTCTTTCTTTTTGATGTTCACTATGCACACACTCTGCTATGAACATTATATACCTAATAAAATTGATTAAGCTAAAAATAATTCGGCAAATTATAATTCGTAAATACCATATTGGAATCTTGTTAAAGTAATTCGATTATGTAAAAGAAGACTCCTAATTATTTCAATCTGATATGTCCTTTGAATTCTCATACGCTTTAATTTAGATAAGAGTTTCCGGTTATTGATTTATAAAGATTAAATCAGTTCATCAAAGCCGTACATAGTTTATAGATGAAAATCTATAATGATTAAAGACATCGTCAAATCTCTTAGATATCTTTTATATTAATTATGCATCCATTAGATATAGCTATTAGATATAAATGATTGAAGAAGGAATTGATTGAAGTGGAGATTTAATCTTCGTGGTCAGGAGGAAATTAAGGTGGGCCTATAGAAGATTAAGAGGTTTTCACTCTTAATCTTCTACGGTTCAAAGAAGATTAAGGTGGGGCCTAGAAGATTAAGAGGTTTTCACTCTTAATCTTCTATGATTCAAATAAAATTAAGGTGGGGTATAGAAGATTAAGAGGTTTTCACTCTCAATCTTCTATGATTCAAAGAAAATTAAGTTGGGGCCTATAGAAGATTAAATGGGTTTCACTCTTAATCTTCCCTGGTTCAAAAAGTTATGGAGTGCCATATTTAATCCACCTTAAAATCAATTTTTCTAGAGACGTCTTTTATTCTTAATCTTCAAGTCTCACAGATAAAAGATTTATAATTATTTTCATCAATATGTTTTGTTTGTTTCATTTTGATAATTAATATAAAAAATGTATGGGTAACGTTGCAGTAGTCGGTAAGTGAGTGTTTAAACAGTGATGTACTAATGTGTCCTTTAAAAATTACTGATTGACTTATTTTGACTCCCACTTCCCGAGCACTGAGAGTGTCACTGAGTGGCAGAGTACCTCAACGTTTTTGTTCTACAGTAAAGCTCCTCTATAGTGAAATCCTCTATAGTGAATGCAGGGTCTGGAGTAAGGGAGCTACCCCGTATAGTGACCAAATTTTCTTTTGTCTGCCATAAATGGCATCAGTTATAGAAAACTAATCGCTATTTTATGGCAGACTAAAGAAAATATGGTCATTATAGAGGCTAGTTCTTTACTCAGGACACTACATTTCACTATACAAGATATCACTGTAGGGGAGTTCTACTGTAACTATCTCTACGGTTTTCACTTTATTGAAGCATATTTTTCCTTTTTATTCAGAAAAAAATAAAAAAGTAACGTAGAGTTTAAATAACCTCTTGATAATATTGGCATCCCGTTATGGATATATTTTCAATGTAACTCACCATATTGTACACTGAGCGACACTGTGCGGGCGCACTGTTCGTGTGCGCTCTCTCTGGGTTGACGAACCCTACCCACCCGAACTCATAGTTCCTCGCATCAGCGTGTAGAGGTTCGCACAGAGCCAGGGGATGGACCTGGAGAAAAGACAGCTGTTACAATAAACTAACTTTTTTTGAAGGAAAATATTTTTCCACAAACTATTATAAATAATAACAGGTAAATTACAATTATTATATGTTTATAACTTATTTTGTAATCGAATTTGTGTCTTACAAGAACCTACTAACTATAATCCGTTAAAACCTGTCGTTCTAACTATTCTTATCTTGTTAATAACATTAATTATTAATGCTTTGCAGTTGAAATATGTTTTCAGTTGATTAATTAATACAAAAATGCTTAAGTTTATATCTCCAAAATAACTGTTTTACAAATCATGTTCTCTGTACCCGTCTGTATTATCCGGTGATGTAGGTATAAATCATTACTAAAATGTAAACTTTATATATTTTTTACTGCTAGAATACTTTATAAACAATAGAATACTTTCTAAATAATAGAATACTTTATAAACAATAGAATACTTTCTAAATAATAGAATACTTTATAAACAATAGAAAACTTTTTAAATAATAGAATACTTTCTAAATAATAGAATACTTTCTAAATAATATGCGGATGGATAACAATCCGACGTATAGATTTGACATATCGAAAACTTAGGTACTTCGTCCGTCATTATTATCGAATCGATGGCATGCTTGCAGTACCATTAAAGTTGACCTACCTACCAATAAGGCTTGAAAGAGTACCACTTAAATGATTCCTGCTAATAAAGTAGGTAAGTACTCATAGCACGTGAATATACTATACAACACGTGAATATACTATACAACACGTGAAATATACTATACAACACGTGAAATACACTATACAACACGTGAAATATACTATACAACACGTGAATATACTATACAACACGTGAATATACTATACAACACGTGAATATACTATACAACACGTGAATATACTATACAACACGTGAAATATACTATACAACACGTGTCTATTTAATATTGAAATATTGGTCACAATTGGAAAATAATAAACACTTTTGATTGACGCGGTTGTAATGAACGTATTTACTTCCCCGTTAAAAATAATGGGGTCTCAATAGTGAATGGAAAAATTCCCGAAAAAATATGTAAAATAAAAATTATGTATGTAAAAATACATATATATAAACAAATATATAAAAAAAAATATTGAGCGTGATTGATATATAAGTAAATATATAATAACACTAGGCTCATTATTTATAATGTAAGTTACGAATTATCGGTCAGTACTACATCTTCGGTCATTTAAGAAAAAACAATATAAAAAGTATTATTTCTCTAATTTTAATATTGTTTTTTCTTATATGACCGAAGATGTGGTACTGACCGATAATTCGTAACTTACCCTAGGGGGGGATGATAAAAGATCATTTATCTACAACGATAAATGATCCAACGAAAATTCAATCACGATTAATCATAAATTGAAAACATTATCGTGTCCGCCGTTCATTCTCGACGATAATGTCGGAAAATATGATCAATATTTACCTTAATGGGCTGTAATAGATGACCTTCACATTGTTAATTTTCCAACAGGTTTTACAATCTAAAGAAAGAATGACAAATGTGATATAATCTGGTATCTGTTCTGACGAATTATGTAAAATTATTGAGTGGCTTTGGTTTCAATTGAAGTTTTATGGTTTAGACTGATTTCTAACGGGACTGGTAATAAATTAAAGCATTTAGTTACACCTCACAGTGAGAAAGACCTGAACATGTAGAAAAAACATATTACAACTAGAAGGGACACTCATAGAGTTCATACCTCCGCCACCGCTAATAAATGATCTTGACAATTCGATATATCTTAAGTTATAAGAGCCCTTGACCTTTTACCCGATCACCCCCAAAATAAAATAAAATGGTTCCTATATAGTGACCAATAATAGCACCAAACTTCAGACTATTTTGGTTGAACACTTTTTGATTTTTGTTCAGTTATGAATGAACCCGATCGCTCACAAAAACTATTCGAATGGTTCTCGGGTCAGACACCCACCAAATTTCAGGCAATTTGGTTGAATGCTCTTTGAGTAATGCGGTAACAAGATTACAAATAAATCCGATCAAAACATAGAGAGTCGAACCCTGTTGGTTAGGTAATTCAATTCTATATCATTGTACGTACTTACACATCGAAATGTGAGTTTAATATGATTAAAGTAACTAATTTCTAAGATAGTGCGGTTTTAATAAAAGATATTATTATTTATATTCTCAATAGATCTAAATATTAAATGCAGGTTATAGTAATTAATATATACAGTGTTTAATTATAAATCATAAATTGACTTTCGCTGTTATTATTCAATCATTTCTGACATTTGACAATCATTGCGTAATTGAATATTATGTTAAAAACAGTTATTATACATTATAATATGCGATGGGGATATAAAAAATAAAGTAAGGTTCTCTCTTAATCTTCTATGGCCCCACCATAACTTTCCCCTCATAATCTTCTATGGCCCCACCATAACTTTCTCTCAATCTTCTATTGCCCACCATAACACTCTGATACAGTGTAAGTTTAATAGATGTAAATAATCTAAACTATTGTAATTCATTTATACAAAGCTGAGAGAGTGTAAATAAAAGTTAGAGAGAGAGATAGCAGTTCATCTGGAAAACTCTTCAGATCATCAGATTGAAAAGTTAAATGAACTTAGTAATTGCTTTGTATTTCACGGGAAACTATTTTAAATAGTGAAAATAGTGAATAGTAAATAGTGTAAATAGTGAAAATTATAAATAGTAAATAGTGTAAATAGTGAAAATAGTGAATAGTGTAAATAGTGAAAATGGTAAATAGTAAATAGTGTAAATAGTGAAAATAGTGAATAGTGTAAATAGTGAAAATAGTGAATAGTAAATAGTGTAAATAGTGAAAATAGTGAATAGTAAATAGTGTAAATAGTGAAAATTGTGAATAGAGAAAATGGTAAATAGTGAAAATAGTGAATAGTAAATAGTGTAAATAGTAAATAGTGAAAATGGTAAATAGTGAAAATAGTGAATAGTAAATAGTGAATAGTAAATAGTGAAAATAGTGAATAGTAAATAGTGAAAATAGTGAATAGTAAATAGTGAAAATAGAGAATAGTAAATAGTGTAAATAGTGAAAATTGTAAATAGAGAAAATGGTAAATAGTGAAAATAGTGAATAGTAAATAGTGTAAATAGTGAAAATGGTAAATAGAGAAAATGGTAAATAGAGAAAATAGTGAATAGTAAATAGTGTAAATAGTGAAAATTGTAAATAGAGAAAATGGTAAATAGTGAAAATAGTGAATAGTAAATAGTGTAAATAGTGAAAATGGTATATTGTGAAAATGGTAAATAGTGAAAATGGTGAATAATGAAAATGGTGAATAGTGAAAATGGTGAATAGTGAAAATGGTGAATAGTGAAAATGGTGAATAGTGAAAATGGTGAATAATGAAACTGGTGAATAGTGAAAATGGTTAGTACATCCAGTGAAAGAAGTAACAGTATTTAGTAACAAATCAAAGTATTTAGTAACAAATCATAGTAATTAGTAACAAATCATAGTACTTAGTAATAAATCATAGTACTTAGTAACAAATCATAGTACTTAGTAACAAATCATAGTACTTAGTAACAAATCATAGTACTTAGTAACAAATCATAGTACTTAGTAACAAATCATAGTACTTAGTAACAAATCATAGTACTTAGTAACAAATCATAGTACTTAGTAACAAATCATAGTACTTAGTAACAAATCATAGTACTTAGTAACAAATCATAGTACTTAGTAACAAATCATAGTACTTAGTAACAAATCATAGTACTTAGTAACAAATCATAGTACTTAGTAACAAATCATAGCACTTAGTAACAAATCATAGTACTTAGTAACAAATCATAGTACTTAGTAACAAATCATAGTACTTAGTAACAAATCATAGTACTTAGTAACAAATCATAGTACTTAGTAACAAATCATAGTACTTAGTAACAAATCATAGTACTTAGTAACAAATCATAGTACTTAGTAACAAATCATAGTACTTAGTAACAAATCATAGTACTTAGTAACAAATCATAGTACTTAGTAACAAATCATAGTACTTAGTAACAAATCATAGTACTTAGTAACAAATCATAGTACTTAGTAACAAATCATAGTACTTAGTAACAAATCATAGTACTTAGTAACAAATCATAGTACTTAGTAACAAATCATAGTACTTAGTAACAAATCAAAGTACTTAGTAACAAATCATAGTACTTAGTAACAAATCATAGTACTTAGTAACAAATCAAAGCATTTAGTATCAAATTTATTTATTTATTTATTTACACAAAATATTCCCTTACAATGTTAGCTGCTATTCGGGATGTATAGCAGCCAAAAATAAGAATACAAATCAATGAAAGGAACACTCAGGCCCGGAAAAGCAGTTGCTTCTAGGGCATCCTAATAGTAAATTAAAAAAAAAAAATGAAGTATTACGTAAAATACATGAAAACAAAGATAGGGGAAGTCCTGAGTTATCGGACTGTACCACATAATGATTAAACTTTTTTATTAATTGAAATCCGAGGTAAGAATGTTTCATGGGCCAATATTGGGACAACATTGGCAATATTGGGACAACATTGGCAATATTGGGACAACATTGGCAATATTGGGACAACATTGGCAATATTGGGACAACATTGGCAATATTGGGACAACATTGGCAATATTGGGACAACATTGGCAATATTGAGACAACATTGGCAATATTGGGACAACATTGGGACACTATTGGCCCAAGAATCATTGCTACCTGGGATCATGTGATATTAATTTAAAAAAGTCATACAATAATTACTATATATGTATATATTTTCCTCTATAATCGAAAATGTGGAAGAGTCCAATAACCCGTATCTCCCCCTAATACTGTATGCATTAGTAAAGCTTTTAGGCAATGTTTTTCAGTGGTACAAAATATTTTGATGGCTTTTATTCATGATGAGTTTGGTGCTGCTGTTCCACTTTAAATCCACACCATCCTCTGGTAGATAGAATGTGGATTAGATTATCCACACCATCCTCTGGTGGATAGAATGTGGATTAGATTATCCACACCATCCTCTGGTGGATAGAATGTGGATTAGATTATCCACACCATCCTCTGGTGGATAGAATGTGGATTAGATTATCCACACCATCCTCTGGTGGATAGAATGTGGATTAGATTATCCACACCATCCTCTGGTGGATAGAATGTGGATTAGATTATCCACACCATCCTCTGGTGGATAGAATGTGGATTAGATTATCCACACCATCCTCTGGTGGATAGAATGTGGATTAGATTATCCACACCATCCTCTGGTGGATAGAATGTGGATTAGATTATCCACACCATCCTCTGGTGGATAGAATGTGGATTAGATTATCCACACCATCCTCTAGTGGACAGAATGTGGATTAGATTTTTCCACAGAGAGAACAAAATGAGGAAATGTGGAGGAGTATATAAACAGAGATGGAGTGATTGAGAATATGGATAAATCACTCTCCTCTCCCTCTCTCTCTCTCTCCTGTGCATTCTCTCCTCCTCTTCAATCTAACAACAAATTATTTAGGTTAATAATTTAGTACATTTAATGATATTTTTATAATTCATTTAACACGTTTAATGATATTTTATCATTAATTTATAACACATAAAATATTTTATCATTAACCCTTTCCCTCCTAAATCTCATTTTTTTTAAATACATCTTATCAGTCACGAAAGCACATTGTATATAATAACTTTTAAAAAAATATGTTCAATTTGTTATTCGCAGGCCCAGAGCGGAAATTTCCGTCATGTTATATGCACCCATCATGTACATTACTGAAGAGAAGCCCACGGACATACATACACATAATAGTTTCAAGTTAAAATAGCATATAATTACATGGCTACTGGGAAATAAAAGGTTAAGACATTTAGTGATATTTTTTATCATTTATTTAATACATTTTCTTTGAATTTGTGTACCTAATTCATTTTTCATTCATTATGATTGAACGAACTAATACATTATATGTTGTTCATCCATTGATGCAAGAAGGTATTTTCATATCGATATATACTGATATAACTACATTATTTTTTACTCTCAAAATTCAATTCTTTTTATTTATTAACATTACTATACGTATTAGTGTCACCAGTAGCCACGCCCACAAATTCATATATTTGCATTACTAATTATCTAAAGCTTTTGACAGACAGACTGTTCTTATATTATAGTGTATGTTAGTCACTTTTATGAATATTATTCGTAATATTCTGATATATTTCTAGGAGTTAAGTTCTTTCTTTCACTTGGTAGCGAAGTTGTTAATTAGTGTCGAGTAGCTATTAAATTTAAGTGGGTTACGATTCTTCCTAGGAGCATTAATCAATTTGTTTAATTTAAATATAAATAATAATAACCAATAATTTTTTCACTTCAATAAGGAGACTTCATTAAGTAACATCAAATTAAATATCCTCCCCAAAAAAAAAATTAGGTTAATTAAACAAACACCCACTTAGATTACTTTAGGTCTATTCTAATTAATTAATGAATCAGACAAAAGTTCAAATTATGAATCCTGAATCAACATCATAAAGTCAATTAATCAACTCACAACATGGGTCAAGCTTTGCAGGTTGAGGGTTTTACCTTTCACTAAAAAAAAACAAGGGGTTCCCACCAACACTGAGGGGATACGGATGGGGAAATGGATGAGGGTAGCTGAAGGATGGGGGAAGCATAGTTAATGTAGATGACTACTCTGACTTTGGAATTCTACTGCCCTGTAGAAATATTCTATTCTGCAACATTGAAAACGATTCTGTTATCTGCTTCAGCTACTGGTTCAAAATTGTCTTATCTACTTTTATGGGCGTGACTGTGCCGTACAGAATACAAACTCTGTCGGCACCCATGGAATTGTAAGATTCAGTCACTCGCTCAGGATCCTTTCCCCACTGCTATGGCGGACGGAGATCTTCATTGACTAAGTCCTACGATAGAACCTAAGACGTCACCCTCGCCGGGGTCTTATCCAGACCAGTTGAAATTTTTAGGTCTCTGGTCAACAGAGAGACAGTTCAGACAGGTAAAGAGAGACAAATCCCAAGATTCATCTAAAATTCTACCCAAATCCAAATCTTCTCTCATTTCTCCCAAATACTATTGCTCCTCAAGCACTAGTTGGATGTCTTTAAATTCACCCTCATAAACAATGATAAACTCCTCGAATGCCAAAATACCGTTAAAAAACGTTTAAGTAATCCACAGAAAACATCTGGTCTAGAGAGAACACCAGGGAGTTAATTACCCCCACCAAATGCATTATATGCAATATGTTCTGAAAAGAATTACTAATTCTCTTAAAGCAATAAATATTATTGTCAAACAACTATTCTAGGAGTCTAGACCAGAACCAATTGAGCAGAAGGGAAATATCCAATGACACTGTATTATTTCAGAGTCATTAAAATATTTACATCAAATGACAGTCCGGTGTGAATATTTTACATCTACAGTATACTTGTAGATTTATTCATTGGCAAATCTACATTCTATAAATACTAATTAGCAAATGATTATATTTCATAATTAAATTTTTATAATTATCAAAGGCTTCGGAGTTCAGACAGACAGACATAATGTGCATAGTGTAGATTAATTCATTGACGACATGTACTATATAAACTCTAAATGCTCTTTTTATGATATTTTTATCATTCATTCAGTACATTTTAGCACTCTAATTAGCAAATGATGTACAGTAAGTTTCGAGGTGAAAGTTCAGTCACCGGTAGTACAGTGCATGCTACAATCCTAGCAGATGGTACTAGTTATTACGTAGCAGGTACGACATGAAAGACGCCGATAACTGCTTTGAAGTGCCAGACGTGGGGTGAAACTGTCTATGAAACACACACTGGGAAACGTGAAAGGGAGAGTGGGAAACGTGAAACAGAAACTATGAGACAGTCAGTGGGAAACGTGAAACACAATCTGTGAAACACAAAATGGGAAACGTGAAACAGGCTAACAGCCACTGTGAAACATTTATCAAAAGTTGTGAAACGTGAAGAAGAAACTGTTAATCTTGAAATAAAAAACTTCTATTGTGAAACATGAATAAGAAACTATGAAACGTGAAGCAAGCTATGAAACGTGAAGCAACTATGAAACATGAAGCAACTATGAAACATGAAGAAAAACATTAAACGTGAAGTATAAACCAAACAATTTCTATTCGAGGTATAAGTTTCATGAAGTAACTAGATTTTGTGTGATAGTTTTTTATAAAATATAAACTGTTATTCCAGGAGACAACAGGACTATTCCGTTGTAATAAAGATGACTTGTGACAGACTGACCAGTGACCACGTGGTGTCACTTCTTTCATTGGTTATCATTTTTCACTTCACTTTGTCGGGAGTAACTTTGTACATTTAACTCAAACGGATTGTACAATACTGGCATCAATTTTATTATGTTTTGTATAATTTGAATGGACCATCAAACTCTGACTTCACATGTTTAATATATTCGTTCTATGCGATTCGGGTGTTTCAAGTTCACTCTATAGGTTTTGTCTTAAAAACGTGACATTCAAATGCATCATTTTGAAGTGCTTGAAAGTGTTTCAGTGTGATGCACTTTAGTGTCTCATTATTCCAGTGCGATGCACTTAGAATAATTATATTGAAATTATTCCTACTTCCGTAGAAGTCCTCTGTAATTAAATCCTGCATACGATATAGTAAATGAAGTGCCCCTCAGGTTTAGAAAACTAATGGCCACTATAAGGCAGACTAAAGAATATTTGGTAAATTCATTTAGGGACGTGAACTAGGAACCGATCCAAGTACCCCCTTCCTAGTTCACGTCCATAATTGATTTGAGGACGTGAACTAGGAAGGGGGTATTTTTAAATTAAATTTTCTCAAATTTAATTACCTTTTATCTAATTAAAATACATTGCACTAATAAATATTAATTGCCAAAGAATCTACCATCTTAACTACATATACAAATAATACCAAAAAGGAATATTTGAAATATAAATTCAGCAATTAAATAATATCGTTTTGGAAAAACTAATTGAAATATGCATAATCTTGTTCTTATTTTTAAATAGTTATCATACTGAGAAAGTTATTAATTTAAAAATACTACATTTGGTTGTATGGTGAGTAGGGTTGATAGTACATTTGGTTGTATAGTGAGTAGAGTTGATAGTACATTTGGTTGTATAGTGAGTACGATTGATAGTACATTTGGATGTATAGTGAGTAGGATTGATAGTACATTTGGTTGTATAGTGAGTAGGATTGATAGTACATTTGGTTGTATAGTGAATAGGGTTGATAGTACATTTGGTTGTATAGTGAGTAGGGTTGATAGTACATTTGGTTGTATAGTGAGTAGGATTGATAGTACATTTGGTTGTATAGTGAGTAGGATTGATAGTACATTTGGATGTATAGTGAGTAGGATTGATAGTACATTTGGTTGTATAGTGAGTAGGATTGATAGTACATTTGGTTGTATAGTGAGTAGGGTTGATAGTACATTTGGTTGTATAGTGAGTAGGGTTGATAGTACATTTGGTTGTATAGTGAGTAGGATTGATAGTACATTTGGATGTATAGTGAGTAGGATTGATAGTACATTTGGTTGTATAGTGAGTAGGATTGATAGTACATTTGGTTGTATAGTGAGTAGGATTGATAGTACATTTGGATGTATAGTGAGTAGGATTGATAGTACATTTGGTTGTATGGTGCGTAGGATTGATAGTACATTTGGTTGTATAGTGATTAGGGTTGATAGTACATTTGGTTGTATAGTGAGTAGAGTTGATAGTACATTTGGTTGTATGGTGCGTAGGGTTGATAGTACATTTGGTTGTGTGGTGCGTAGGATTGATAGTACATTTGGTTGTGTGGTGCGTAGGATTGATAGTACATTTGGATGTATAGTGAGTAGGATTGATAGTACATTTGGTTGTATGGTGCGTATAGGGTTGATAGTACATTTGGTTGTATGGTGCGTAGGGTTGATAGTACATTTGGTTGTATGGTGCGTAGGGTTGATAGTACATTTGGTTGTATGGTGAGTAGGGTTGATAGTACATTTGGTTGTATGGTGCGTAGGGTTGATAGTACATTTGGTTGTATGGTGCGTAGGGTTGATAGTACATTTGGTTGTATGGTGCGTAGGGTTGATAGTACATTTGGTTGTATGGTGCGTAGGGTTGATAGTACATTTGGTTGTATGGTGCGTAGGGTTGATAGTACATTTGGTTGTATGGTGCGTAGGGTTGATAGTACATTTGGTTGTATGGTGCGTAGGGTTGATAGTACATTTGGTTGTATAGTGAGTAGGGTGGAGAGGGTTAAAGATCTATGGGAAGAAACCTTCTTTGATGTTTCACTCGAACGGCGTAAAAAAGAAAGAGAAAAACAAGGCGGTATGTAGACGGTAAGGCCTTACTACCAGTAATCAACAGAAAATAAAATGCAGTGTCAGAAGGATGAAATAGTTTTAACAGATAGAAAATAAAACATTTTTTTAAACTATAATCAATAAATATATATACCTAAACATTTTTCAAAAGAAAACTTTAAAAACATGAAAAAATCGCTATAAAAAAAATTAAATAAAAAATATAAAAATTATCTATAACTTAAATTATATTCATTTTATAGAATTATTGTTGAAAGATAGTGTTGATATAACTATAGAATAAAAAAATAGAAATGTTCTCAAACGTTTGTTTTGATGAGAATTTCATTAAATATGCTTCGAGCAAAATAAATCAAACATTATAGAGTTGAATCAAACATTATAGAGTTGAATAGTCGATACAAAAATAAATATAATAAAGTTAGAATTAAAAAGGTTTCAATTCCACACATGAATTATTAAAGAGAATTTGCATGAGGGGATAATGAAGGAAATATTTTTTAGGTAGCGCGAATAATAAAAGAAATTAAACAAATAAAATATTTTTTTTATTTCACATATTAAAAACTGTCCATTGTAATTACATTTAATAGGATTTTAAAATAAGAAAATATATAAGACATTTTACAATAACGTGTTTGAAATTGACAAAGATGATAAAAACTGTTATCTATGATAAGCCTGATGCGTTTGGTAGCTATTTACTGTCTCCTCTTCAGTACCAATTGTAATTGCCCAGGCAAGAAGTATTTATTCCTGGGATATTCCTTTAATATCCCAAGATCCTCTACTTGCCTGGGTAGAATTGACATCAAATTTCATCTGTATTGGTACATAAATCTGTGATTGACATTTCTATTTTAATGTTCAAGAATTACCTAAAATTTTGTTCTTCAACTAATCGCAACACTAGCGACTGAATGGGTTCAAGTTTTTGCAAGTAATAGTATGGCCTTGGGGAGACAAGCCTACTTTGATAATAGTTAACTAGAGATAATCATCAACAAACTTATCGAAAAGATAAAAAAACATTTTATATCAAAGGGGGAAATTTATGTACCTTTTATTGTTATGAAAAATAAGCTATGTCATTTAATATATATTGTAATAATTATCATAATATATATATCACTCTTATTAATTCTATAACATTAGAAATTCTATAACTTCTGTCTGTCTGTCCGTCACACTAGACCTAATAATACTTGACAAGCAGCTGATAGCATGGATTGGAAATTATTCTGATATCAGTTCAATAAATGGTTTCAAAAACTGAATTAATTATATTTTATTCAGTTGAAAATATTGAAGTAAAAGCGCAGTCAATTATTGTTATATAAATTGAATTGAACTTTATGATAAATCTTATTAAATTGTGAATAATAATTGGATTTAGTAAAGATATCTTCTACTTAGGTACATATTAAATTTCAGTACTCAACGGGAAATTATTAATATTCGGGTTTAAAGCTTTCGAATAGAAAGATTTCCATTCATCATCAGGACAGGAGTTCATATCCTACCTTTTTCGGACGATGAATAGAAATCTTTTTACTCGAACGCTTGAAATTTCAAAACCCTTCAACGTTGAGTTTGAATAACCACTGATGAAATGTTTCTTTTATGAATAGAAGAAACACGTGGATTGAAATGGAGAGAAAATTTATGTTATTTTCTTATTTTGGAAACAAAATTCGAATAAAAACGTGTAATATACATTATTAGTGATTGTCTGTACACTTTATTTACAACTATTGGTGGTTGTTTTAACCCTTCACTGTGCACTTTATTTACAACTATTGGTGGTTGTTTTAACCCTTCACTGTGCACTTTATTTACAACTATTGGTGGTTGTTTTAACCCTTCACTGTGCACTTTATTTACAACTATTGGTGGTTGTTTTAACCCTTCACTGTGCACTTTATTTACAACTATTGGTGGTTGTTTTAACCCTTCACTGTGCACTTTATTTACAACTATTGGTGGTTGTTTTAACCCTTCACTGTGCACTTTATTTACAAATATTGGTGGTTGTTTTAACCCTTCACTGTGCACTTTATTTACAACTATTGGTGGTTGTTTTAACCCTTCACTGTGCACTTTATTTACAACTATTGGTGGTTGTTTTAACCCTTCACTGTGCACTTTATTTACAACTATTGATGGTTGTTTTAACTCTTCACTGTGTACTTTATTTACAACTATTGGTGGTTGTTTTAACCCTTCACTGTGCACTTTATTTACAACTATTGGTGGTTGTTTTAACCCTTCACTGTGCACTTTATTTACAACTATTGGTGGTTGTTTTAACTCTTCACTGTGCACTTTATTTACAACTATTGGTGGTTCTTTAACTCTTCACTGTGTACTTTATTTACAACTATTGGTGGTTGTTTTAACCCTTCACTGTGCACTTTATTTACAACTATTGGTGGTTGTTTTAACCCTTCACTGTGCACTTTATTTACAACTATTGGTGGTTGTTTTAACCCTTCACTGTGCACTTTATTTACAACTATTGGTGGTTGTTTTAACTCTTCACTGTGCACTTTATTTACAACTATTGGTGGTTGTTTTAACCCTTCACTGTGCACTTTATTTACAACTATTGGTGGTTGTTTTAACCCTTCACTGTGCACTTTATTTACAACTATTGGTGGTTGTTTAAACCCTTCACTGTGCACTTTATTTACGACTATTGGTGGTTGTTTTAATCCTTCACTGTGCACTTTATTTACAACTATTGGTGGTTGTTTTACCCCTTCACTGTGCACTTTATTTACAACTATTGGTGGTTGTTTAAACCATTAACTGTGCACTTTATTTACAACTATTGGTGGTTGTTTTAACCCATCACTTTGCACTTTATTTACAACTATTGTGGTTGTTTTAACCCTTCACTGTGCACTTTATTTACAACTATTGGTGGTTGTTTTAACTCTTCACTGTGCACTTTATTTACAACTATTGGTGGTTGTTTTAACTCTTCACTGTGCACTTTATTTACAACTATTGGTGGTTGTTTTAACCCTTCACTGTGCACTTTATTTACAACTATTGGTGGTTGTTTTTACTCTTCACTGTTTTAACTTTTCACTGTGCACTTTATTTACAACTATTGGTGGTTGTTTTTACTCTTCACTGTTTTAACTTTTCACTGTGCACTTTATTTACAACTATTGGTGGTTGTTTTAACTCTTCACTGTGTACTTTATTCACAACTATTGGTGGTTGTTTTAACCCTTCACTGTGCACTTTATTCACAACTATTGGTGATTGTTTTAACTCTTCACTGTGTACTTTATTTACAACTATTGGTGGTTGTTTTAACCCTTCACTGTGCACTTTATTTACAACTATTGGTGGTTGTTTTAACCCTTCACTGTGCACTTTATTTACAACTATTGGTGGTTGTTTTAACTCTTCACTGTGCACTTTATTTACAACTATTGGTGGTTGTTTTAACTCTTCACTGTGTACTTTATTTACAACTATTGGTGGTTGTTTTAACCCTTCACTGTGCACTTTATTTACAACTATTGGTGGTTGTTTTAACCCTTCACTGTGCACTTTATTTACAACTATTGGTGGTTGTTTTAACCCTTCACTGTGCACTTTATTTACAACTATTGGTGGTTGTTTTAACTCTTCACTGTGCACTTTATTTACAACTATTGGTGGTTGTTTTAACCCTTCACTGTGCACTTTATTTACAACTATTGGTGGTTGTTTTAACCCTTCACTGTGCACTTTATTTACAACTATTGGTGGTTGTTTTAACCCTTCACTGTGCACTTTATTTACAACTATTGGTGGTTGTTTTAACCCTTCACTGTGCACTTTATTTACAACTATTGGTGGTTGTTTTAACCCTTCACTGTGCACTTTATTTACAACTATTGGTGGTTGTTTTAACCCTTCACTGTGCACTTTATTTACAAATATTGGTGGTTGTTTTAACCCTTCACTGTGCACTTTATTTACAACTATTGGTGGTTGTTTTAACCCTTCACTGTGCACTTTATTTACAACTATTGGTGGTTGTTTTAACCCTTCACTGTGCACTTTATTTACAACTATTGATGGTTGTTTTAACTCTTCACTGTGTACTTTATTTACAACTATTGGTGGTTGTTTTAACCCTTCACTGTGCACTTTATTTACAACTATTGGTGGTTGTTTTAACCCTTCACTGTGCACTTTATTTACAACTATTGGTGGTTGTTTTAACTCTTCACTGTGCACTTTATTTACAACTATTGGTGGTTGTTTTAACTCTTCACTGTGTACTTTATTTACAACTATTGGTGGTTGTTTTAACCCTTCACTGTGCACTTTATTTACAACTATTGGTGGTTGTTTTAACCCTTCACTGTGCACTTTATTTACAACTATTGGTGGTTGTTTTAACCCTTCACTGTGCACTTTATTTACAACTATTGGTGGTTGTTTTAACTCTTCACTGTGCACTTTATTTACAACTATTGGTGGTTGTTTTAACCCTTCACTGTGCACTTTATTTACAACTATTGGTGGTTGTTTTAACCCTTCACTGTGCACTTTATTTACAACTATTGGTGGTTGTTTAAACCCTTCACTGTGCACTTTATTTACGACTATTGGTGGTTGTTTTAATCCTTCACTGTGCACTTTATTTACAACTATTGGTGGTTGTTTTACCCCTTCACTGTGCACTTTATTTACAACTATTGGTGGTTGTTTAAACCATTAACTGTGCACTTTATTTACAACTATTGGTGGTT
Organism: Caprella mutica; assembly: GCA_947561585.1. Lineage (NCBI taxonomy): Eukaryota > Metazoa > Arthropoda > Malacostraca > Amphipoda > Caprellidae > Caprella > Caprella mutica. Next base: position 21,458 of record CANNZV010003579.1, read on the forward strand.
GTTTTAACCCATCACTTTGCACTTTATTTACAACTATTGTGGTTGTTTTAACCCTTCACTGTGCACTTTATTTACAACTATTGGTGGTTGTTTTAACTCTTCACTGTGCACTTTATTTACAACTATTGGTGGTTGTTTTAACTCTTCACTGTGCACTTTATTTACAACTATTGGTGGTTGTTTTAACCCTTCACTGTGCACTTTATTTACAACTATTGGTGGTTGTTTTTACTCTTCACTGTTTTAACTTTTCACTGTGCACTTTATTTACAACTATTGGTGGTTGTTTTTACTCTTCACTGTTTTAACTTTTCACTGTGCACTTTATTTACAACTATTGGTGGTTGTTTTAACTCTTCACTGTGTACTTTATTCACAACTATTGGTGGTTGTTTTAACCCTTCACTGTGCACTTTATTCACAACTATTGGTGATTGTTTTAACTCTTCACTGTGTACTTTATTTACAACTATTGGTGGTTGTTTTAACCCTTCACTGTGCACTTTATTTACAACTATTGGTGGTTGTTTTAACCCTTCACTGTGCACTTTATTTACAACTATTGGTGGTTGTTTTAACTCTTCACTGTGCACTTTATTTACAACTATTGGTGGTTGTTTTAACTCTTCACTGTGTACTTTATTTACAACTATTGGTGGTTGTTTTAACCCTTCACTGTGCACTTTATTTACAACTATTGGTGGTTGTTTTAACCCTTCACTGTGCACTTTATTTACAACTATTGGTGGTTGTTTTAACCCTTCACTGTGCACTTTATTTACAACTATTGGTGGTTGTTTTAACTCTTCACTGTGCACTTTATTTACAACTATTGGTGGTTGTTTTAACCCTTCACTGTGCACTTTATTTACAACTATTGGTGGTTGTTTTAACCCTTCACTGTGCACTTTATTTACAACTATTGGTGGTTGTTTAAACCCTTCACTGTGCACTTTATTTACGACTATTGGTGGTTGTTTTAATCCTTCACTGTGCACTTTATTTACAACTATTGGTGGTTGTTTTACCCCTTCACTGTGCACTTTATTTACAACTATTGGTGGTTGTTTAAACCATTAACTGTGCACTTTATTTACAACTATTGGTGGTTGTTTTAACCCATCACTTTGCACTTTATTTACAACTATTGTGGTTGTTTTAACCCTTCACTGTGCACTTTATTTACAACTATTGGTGGTTGTTTTAACTCTTCACTGTGCACTTTATTTACAACTATTGGTGGTTGTTTTAACTCTTCACTGTGCACTTTATTTACAACTATTGGTGGTTGTTTTAACCCTTCACTGTGCACTTTATTTACAACTATTGGTGGTTGTTTTTACTCTTCACTGTTTTAACTTTTCACTGTGCACTTTATTTACAACTATTGGTGGTTGTTTTTACTCTTCACTGTTTTAACTTTTCACTGTGCACTTTATTTACAACTATTGGTGGTTGTTTTAACTCTTCACTGTGTACTTTATTCACAACTATTGGTGGTTGTTTTAACCCTTCACTGTGCACTTTATTCACAACTATTGGTGATTGTTTTAACTCTTCACTGTGTACTTTATTTACAACTATTGGTGGTTGTTTTAACCCTTCACTGTGCACTTTATTAAAAAGCTTCGTTGATTGTTATACAGCAAGATTCTAGTATATAAAAATGATAACAATTAATATGAATTATGAGGAGTCAATAGAGTTGAAGGGGTAAACTAATTTATTTATTTTACATATTTTAAATTATTATTTAAATAAAAAAATTTCAAGTTCATGTTCAATAATTGTGTTTCACATGTCTAAATGTTCAATAACCTGTCTAAATGTTCAATAACCTGTCTAAATATTCAATAACCTGTCTAAATGTTCAATAACCTGTCTAAATATTCAATAACATGTCTAAATGTTCAATAAACTGTCTAAATGTTCACTGGTCTTACCTGTCTAAATGTTCCCTCGGCTGCCTGGACAGTGCCCAAGTGGCTGTATGTCCCCTCTACCGAGTAACTGTCCACCTGTTCGAACTGTCCTTTGTGGTTCTTCAGCGTGACGGAGACGCTAACCAGAGCCACGCGACTGTTATCGGCCCTATGTCTGCGCAAACCAGGGGTTCTTTGACCTCCTATTGACGCGTACTCGTGAAGGATGTGGCTGCTACCGTAGTATTCGGGGGGATGCAGTTGGGGCTGCGGAATGGGCATCGGTACCCTGTCCTTGGGTATGTCCATCTCAGCCCCAAAGGATACCGTCCCGGCCTGACTGAGACCCTTGTTGTAGCGTTTGTTCTTGGCGTACGGGTCCTGGTTGGAAGTTTTCGGTTGCTTCTTCCCGTTTTTCGTTTGCAAATTATAGAAAGGATCAAAATTGTAATTGTGTCGAAAATTCTTCTGACTGTCGAACTGATTGTGTTTATCTGAAGAATTCTCGGTGAAGTTTTGTCTTCTATTGTTTAAATGTTTGGATAAATATATAGCTTTATAATACTCCTCGAATCTATCATTTAGATATTGTCTACGGCGCTGTTTGTGCGACTTCTTGCGCTGTCGGCTCCCTTCTCTCGCGCTGAAGACATTAAAATTCAGCAGATCCTCGGCATGTACCCCGATGTTGTTTCCCTCACACGGAGGTGACATACAATCGGAGACAACGAGGGAAGGGGTGCTACTTCTCTTGATACTGACACCCTCACTCACTAACACTAAACTTAACACTATTTGTACCCTAATTAACACCTGTGCTAGCCCATAGCACCAGGCTAGCACTCTGGCTAGGCAGATTGACGTGTTGTCAGTGTTTCTGCACACCTCTCGCCCCACCTTCAGCATTGTCTGTTTAATACTGAGGGGAGGAAAGCCTTTCCCTCAGCCAACTGGCTCTCTGTACGCCAACTGGCTGATCAGCTGAGGGTAAAGCCATACCGGTGTCAGATGTACGACGGGAAATCCCTTTGTTCTTACTGAAAAAATATATAAACAACCATTAGAATTATATAAAGAATTGATGTTTATTAATAAAGATCAGTTTGTAGTGTTTTATATTGATAATGAATTGTATGTTATTTTATAGTATTATACTTTTGCTTTTAAAATAAGATTAAAAGGGATTCTTTGTTTATCAAGTTTCCGGTAATTGAAATGGGGATATTTTGCGTGTTTTCAGGTAGGCCTTTCACTTGTATAAAACTACCAGCAGTACATAGTACTGTGTACTGGCTAACTAGTGATGTGAACAGTACATAGTACTGTGTACTGGCTAACCAGTGATGTGAACAGTACATAGTACTGTGTACTGGCTAACTAGTGATGTGAACAGTACATAGTACTGTGTACTGGCTAACTAGTGATGTGAACAGTACATAGTACTGTGTACTGACTAACTAGTGATGTGAACAGTACATAGTACTGTGTACTGGCTAACTAGTGATGTGAACAGTACATAGTACTGTGTACTGGCTAACTAGTGATGTGAACAGTACATAGTACTGTGTACTGGCTAACTAGTGATGTGAACAACAGTACATAGTACTGTGTACTGGCTAACTAGTGATGTGAACAGTACATAGTACTGTGTACTGGCTAACTAGTGATGTGAACAGTACATAGTACTGTGTACTGGCTAACTAGTGATGTGAACAGTACATAGTACTGTGTACTGGCTAACTAGTGATGTGAACAGTACATAGTACTGTGTACTGGCTAACTAGTGATGTGAACAGTACATAGTACTGTGTACTCGCTAACCAGTGATGTGAACAGTACATAGTACTTAGTACTGGCTAACTAGTGATGTGAACAGTACATAGTACTGTGTACTGGCTAACTAGTGATGTGAACAGTACATAGTACTGTGTACTGGCTAACTAATGGTGTGAACAGTACATAGTACTGTGTACTGGCTAACTAATGGAGTGAACAGTAGAGAGTAATGTGTACTAGCTAACTAGTGATGTGAACAGTACATAGTACTGTGTACTGGCTAACTAGTGATGTGAACAGTACATAGTACTGTGTACTGGCTAACTAGTGATGTGAACAGTACATAGTACTGTGTACTGGCTAACTAGTGATGTGAACAGTACATAGTACTGTGTACTGGCTAACTAGTGATGTGACCAGTACATAGTACTGTGTACTGGCTAACTAATGGAGTGAACAGTACATAGTACTGTGTACTGACTAACTAATGGAGTGAGCAGTACATAGTACTGTGTACTGGCTAACTAGTGATGTGACCAGTACATAGTACTGTGTACTGGCTAACTAATGGAGTGAACAGTACATAGTACTGTGTACTGACTAACTAAAGGAGTGATCAGTACATAGTACTGTGTACTAGCTTACTAGTGCTGTACTGTGATAAGTGTATAACAGTACTCATAGTAATGTGTATTCTAGGTAATAAATAAGACTACAGGCCATTTAATGATGTTTTTCGTAAATAAATAATGTTTTTTTTTACAATTTATTAATATTTTCGTAGCATAATAGATTTTTCGTAATTTAATTTGTTTGTACTTACTGTGATTCGAATCGTTTTATTCAAAACGATAATTCAATTTAAATATTTCTGTTGTCTATTTTCTTTTAATCTTTTTTCCCAAACGGCAATTTTGCTAATTAGTAATGGCTCTTATGGAGACTAGAATTGGAGTCTCAATACTGAGTACCCGGTGTACTAACCAGGGAATTACCTTACTGTTTACACTAGCACGGGAGGTGGCGCTTATGGAGACTAGAATTGGAGTCTCACATACTGAGGAACTGTATCATTATCACTAACCAGGAAGTTACAATTTGTGTTTCAAACGAGGCTTTGATCCATATATTGATGGATCTACCAAACCTACCAAATTCACATACTTTCAATAAAGACTGCTCTTCATTTCAAATAATAGTTTGAAAGAAAGAGCTACGTGATAATATAGTAAAATTACCAGGAAATATACTGCCTAGTTCTAAGATAATTCCGATATGCATACTGGATGGCGTGTAGAGCGGTAAAACTTTAAAAACGTTTTAACATTAGTGTTACATACTGGTTTACCATTGGTTGATGGCTACAGAATCATAGAAGCTACCACACGTTGATACACAATCGATAAAGGATATTTCAGTTAAAAATGCTTGATATCATTATTATCATTATCATTTTTATCTGTTACAATTTTAGAGCTCAACAATGTTGAAAATTTTCAGTTTATATTACATAATCATTTTTATGAAATCTACCAATGTATTTATCAAGATCAAAATGAACCTGTGAATAATATTTAGAAGACGGATCGCTTAGAGATTCTTCAAAGAGCTCTGTAGATAACAAATTATTATACCTATCAGCTAATCTGAGAGAATTTTATAACCTCTTTAAATGGATCATATAGTAAATATTTATAGATTCCCCTGATTTTAGGTCAAGTTTATCTGAGTGGAGCATTCATGAAAGATGTATCTGTACCTAGCTTGCCTTCTCACTATCCTACCTAGTCACAAAGCAATGCATTTGCTACGTCTTTGCCTGTACACTACTGTTATTCTATCCCCAAGAGTGTAAACTAAAGTCTGTACTTTACGAGGTTAAAAGAGTTTGCAATTATAAACAAAGACTATGTGGCAGTGAGTAGAAGTTGCCTCAGTGATACGCAGGTTGTCTCCTGTGAGTGCTGTGTGCTCTGTCTTCAAATCTGTAGAGAATTTACTTCAAAAGAACTAACTGTTTTGCGTGTTTTTAATATATAATTGTAGATTATAGTTGTACAGTAGAAGTGCAGTTCTCACTATGGCTAAGGCGTTCTTTTTGTTTCAAATTTTGGTGTTACTAACTCCAGCTGTAAATTCTGCAACGATTGAGTCGCAGTCAGATGGGTCCTTCGTAGATTCCGAAAATAATTTAGAGGGCAGCGGTACAACATACGAAAATGTGAATATCCAACTTGAAATTTTGAAAAAGTTGGACTACTTAACAGAGAAAGTTCAGAAATTAGAGGAGAATATGAATTTCAAAAATGAAGCTCAACGCCTGACTAATTCCACAGTGCAGGAAGATGTCTTGATCAACGAGAATATTTCACCTAGTGCGAATAACTTGACTGTGATGAACGAGATTTCATCCCTCGTTCGCTGGTTAGTTCGAAAAAGTTTTTCGATAGAGCAGCATCAAAATAATCTATTCGGAGGGCTGTTGCACGTGCTGAAACTTCAGCAAATAAACTTTGTCACGGAGATTAAAGAGACTTTCAATTCGGGTACGAATTCGATAATTGAGAAGTCTGAGGAAATGCAAGAAAAGTTCTCTCAACTTCTCAATGTCAATACGGAAGCCATTGAAAATGCCGTGGATAAAATATCTAAATTGGAACACGACACTTCATCAACAGAAAATAAGGACAACAGAGTACACTATTCACATTCAATCCAAGATGGGGGAAGGGATAACTTTTTGAATGCAAATAATTTGGATGTCATAAAAAGAGTTTTAAACACCATCAACTCTTCTTCCTCTGATTATGGAGGGAGTTTGAGTTCTGATATTGAGGGTCATGAACGAAACTCAGCTGAATACCTACTATCATCTCCTGAGTCTGTTCTTACTGTTTTCACTGTAGAGAACGAGAGAAAATTAAGAAATGAGGACCCTGAATCTCCACATACAGAATTACTTAATTCGACTGTTCCAATTACTCATCAAAGCGAAATTAATGACGAAGAAACAGGAATAACTGAAGGACCTGAAACGAACGAGGTTTTCTCCCCAGATGAATTCCGATCACATTACGAGAATAATTCTCAACGAAGAAAGGATTCTCATGTTGGAGGGGCCGAAAACGAGGAAAATAAATCAGAATTGGGATTATTGTTAGGTAAATGGAAAAGGGAATTTAGTGTCATGCTGAACGCACGGGAAGCCAATTCTGACGGGCAGGTAAGAATACGAATACTGGATTTCGAATGACAGTAATTGAAAATGCCGATATTTCATTTATTTGAATTTCAGGTCGAGAGAGAAGTCTCCAGTCAATTGCAGGAAATTCAAGACAGTATTCTGGGACTGAAATTCTACTTTGATTCCGGAATTTTGAAACTCAGACACCAGGTATATGATATTCCGTTTATAATTAATTTGAAACAAGGTATATCTAGGGTAGTATATGATTTATATTTATAATTACAGCTTGAGGACATTATAGTGACTTCAGAGAGTGCTCTGTTCTCCACAATATCGGACACACTGTCAGATACACTCAGTACTTCAATCAAGAGAAAAATGGTCTCCTCTTTCGCGGAGATTGTGAACACTGCAGTTATAGAGGCACGTGACACGGCCCTGGAAATCGCCGATGCTGCCGTGACGAGCGTATCTTCGGCAGCGGTAGCTTCTTCACAACATTCTACGGATAAACTCACACGAGTGATTAGATTGAAAACTGCGGAAATGAAGAATTTGCTTTCAGAGGTGATATGATAGTGTTTGTCTTAGACATCCTTTGAAGTTCATTGATGTTTATATTGTTCATTTAGATAATTAGTAACCTTCAACGGGAAGGTTTTCTTTATTTAATCAGTAAAATATAAATGCAGTAACACGGAAGTCCCTTGTTCTGGTTTATTTATGTAACACCTTTAGGTACTTCCTAATTTAGAGAATTTATTGTTACATAAGGGATCCAATTGCATATTTATAAAGTTTGAACTCTCTGATATAGCAATATATATTATTCTCTTATAGTACATCATCATCGTGACACTTTTCTCTGATAGTACATCATCACAGTGACTCTTTTCTCTGATAGTACATCATCATCGTGACACTTTTCTCTGATAGTACATCATCACAGTGACTCTTTTCTTTGATAGTACATCATCATCGTGACACTTTTCTCTGATAGTACATCATCACAGTGACTCTTTTCTCTGATAGTACATCATCACAGTGACTCTTTTCTCTGATAGTACATCATCACAGTGACTCTTTTCTCTGATAGTACATCATCACAGTGACTCTATTCTCTGATAGTACATCATCACAGTGACTCTTTCCTCTTATAGTACATCATCACAGTGACTCTTTCCTCTTATAGTACATCATCACAGTGACTCTTTTCTCTGATAGTACATCATCACAGTGACTCTTTTCTCTGACAGTACATCATCACAGTGACTCTTTTCTCTGACAGTACATCATCACAGTGACTCTTTTCTCTGACAGTACATCATCACAGTGACTCTTTTCTCTGACAGTACATCATCACAGTGACTCTTTTCTCTGATAGTACATCATCACAGTGACTCTTTTCTCTGATAGTACATCATCACAGTGACTCTTTTCTCTGATAGTACATCATCACAGTGACTCTTTTCTCTGATAGTACATCATCACAGTGACTCTTTTCTCTGACAGTAAATCATCACAGTGACTCTTTTCTCTGATAGTACATCATCACAGTGACTCTTTTCTCTGACAATACATCATCACTGTACCTTATGTTTCAGATGGGTGGTTGTCCAGTATTATACAGCAAGGTGGGAGATATGTGCATCTCCCTTCCTACATTGGCCAAAAAATCACTTTCGGATTACCACAACGCCTCCTCACTAATGACATGGCCTGACGCTAAGGCAATGTGCCTGGAAAACTCGGGAGAGCTCCTCATCATCAGGAATTACCGGGAACTTTTGCATCTGCAGAAATCTCTGAGACAAATCTCTTTGGGCAGATTTTGGCTTGGGGATGAGATAAGTTTAGGAAATGTATCTGGTGATGGCATACTACACGATGCCAAGCGATTGGCATCTAACTATAATCTTAAACTTGAATCCGGTGGTGATGATATCGAGATGAATTATATCGATGAAAGTGATCCTGATACCACTAATCGATGGGCTCTTTTCAAAGATAATGATGTATTGAGTTCACGGCATTTAAGTGCTGATGAAATGCTCATTCCTATATGTCAGTATTTTCATTCGTTTTTCGAGAATTAAAGTAAGTCGTGAGTGAAATCTAGTACGCTTCTTGTTAGTTATAATCCTGGAATATTATTCTTCAGTTAAAATATTGTTTGGTGTTTTAATCTGTATTTTGATTTATTTTAAATTTCTTTCTATTTATATTCTTAAAATTTGAAGAATTCAGGCATGCCCCGGTCTTATAAAATCTGAAATAATTGCGAGACATGTCTTGAAGTTATTACAGTACGTTGACATAGTAAACGGAGACAATTTTTGTGATGATTATTTCACAGTAACTACAATATCATTATTCAGATGAGGTAATTAAAAACAATTGGATACAGAAATTAGTCTTTACAGCAGATGAAACTTTAACAGTAACTTTATAATTATAATACATACTCGATATATTTATTCATTAAAATTAACAAGAGATTGATAACAAAATTTTAATTTTATTATTCATAACAAAACTTAATATTGATACTTTATTATTTTTTTTCTTATTTACTTAGGGCACATTCGGAGTTATTGTAGGGTTCCACATATTCGTTCATATAAGAAAAGTGAAAACAATAATTAGATTAGGAATTTTATTTTAATTGGTATCCATGATACCTGCAGGTATGTATCACGGATACGAACCGTTAGATTACTTGGAACTTATACTCTATAGATTTGATATATTGATAATTAAATTATTAAATGATAATCTAGTGATAAATAAAATATTATTTTACAAAAATAAAGTAATATTAAAAAATAAATTCAGATTTTGTTTTCTTAAAATATAATTTTAATTAAAGTTGTGCTGTATACTTTCAAGAAGATGTAAGTTATGATAATTATTTACAACATTTACGCTTTTAATTAAAACGTTTATTAAATGTGCCTATCAATAAAAATATCCATATCTCTTAATTAATTTCTCCTTCATTAATTAATTAAAGCCTTAACAGATTGATAATAGGAAATAGTTTCAATTGTACAGAAATAAAGTTATTTCCTATTTTGCATAAGGTTGAATTTCTATTCAATTTATTAACATAATAGGCTTTACATCATTTTGTATAGTTTTATAACCCCTATCTAGTATATCGAGTTCAATTTATAAACATAATAGCCTTTTCTGAATCTTAATAAATTTAAATCTTTTTAATCGTCTTATATATACAGTTTTTCAGTGTCCGAATCCTCCATATTGACTGAAAACTTATTTTATTTTCTAAAATGAGGTAACTTATAATACGTAAAAGAGTCGCTACATGTGAGGCAACAAGCTTATTGATAAACTAGTGTACTTTCCCGTTAAAAATAAACATTATCGGATTATTATTATAGGAAAATTTTAATGTAAATCGTATCATATTTATATAACTCACTTACATTAATGTACAAAATAATAAGGTAGGTATAACTGTCGCTCAAAGTACTATAGAATAGGAGGAAAAAGGATAATATTTTTAACTTGCTTACACTAATAATTGTTAATTACACTGAACACAATATAGAAATAAATTTTTTCATTTCCTGATTGTATATTTTGTTTGGTAAAAATAAATAAAGTATATTTTACCATATGCATAATATACATTGTGTCTTAAAAAAAGGTTTACCCATTTTTAAATTGTTATAACTTTTTAATGAGTTGATCTATTTTGGCTCTGTTTGATCCATTCGACGTAGAACTTAATTTTACTGAAATTATACTGAAATATCATTTACGTCATTCAATCGAATGCGCAAAGAATTGAAAATGGATCCATACGTTATGGAAACCAAACAAAAACTAACTGAAATTGACTTACAACGGCGATTGACATTTGTGGTAACAAGAGTAACAAGAACAAGTTACTGAAAATACAGAAAAACAGTACATTAAATGTTGATTATAAATTGTAATACCTCTGAATATAATCAATGTTTGACTAGATACTTGGTTGACGAATATAACATTTGTAAAACCATAAAATTAAAGGGGTCGTTGTAGGATCTGCGTGGTTCTTAGAACGGATTATTTTTGTCCTTTGTAAGGAGGCTCCATTTAAAGATCGTCCACAGTACGAGCATTACATGTATATCCTTTACATAGTTTTCACTATAACAGGGAGGTAAATCCTTTACATAGTTTTCACTATAACAGGGAGGTATATCCTTTACATAGTTTTCACTATAACAGGGAGGTATATCCTTTACATAGTTTTCACTATAACAGGGAGGTATATCCTTTACATAGTTTTCACTATAACAGGGAGGTATATTCTTTACTTAATTTTTCCGTTTCATGTCCGTACTTGAATGTGACAGGCTGTTGTAGAAATCTCCTAATGCCCTCACTTTTGACCATAGCTTTGACAGGATCAGGGGTGAAGGAGTAGAAGGCATTAGAGAAAGAGTCAGTGAGTTGGGACAGAGATTCACTCTCCCCTAACCTGGAAGAGGGGAATAATACGTGAGAGAGGGATTAATACGTGAGAGAGGGGAATAATACGTGAGAGAGGGATTAATACGTGAGAGAGGGAAATAATGCGTGAGAGAGGGATTAATACGTGAGAGAGGGAAATAATACGTGAGAGAGGGATTAATACGTGAGAGAGGGGATTAATACGTGAGAGAGGGGAATAATACATGAGAAAGGGGAATAATACGTGAGAGAGGGGATTAATACGTGAGAGAGGGGAATAATACCTGAGAGAGGGGAATAATACGTGAGAGAGGGGAATAATACGTGAGAAAGGGGAATAATACCTGAGAGAGGGGAATAATACGTGAGAAAGGGGAATAATACGTGAGAGAGGGAATAATACGTGAGAGAGGGGAATAATACGTGAGAAAGGGGAATAATACCTGAGAGAGGGGAATAATACGTGAGAGAGGGGAATAATACGTGAGAAAGGGGAATAATACCTGAGAGAGGGGAATAATACATGAGAAAGGGGAATAATACGTGAGAGAGGGGATTAATACGTGAGAGAGGGGAATAATACCTGAGAGAGGGGAATAATACGTGAGAGAGGGGAATAATACGTGAGAAAGGGGAATAATACCTGAGAGAGGGGAATAATACGTGAGAAAGGGGAATAATACGTGAGAGAGGGAATAATACGTGAGAGAGGGGAATAATACGTGAGAAAGGGGAATAATAACTGAGAGAGGGGAATAATACGTGAGAGAGGGGAATAATACGTGAGAAAGGGGAATAATACCTGAGAGAGGGGAATAATACGTGAGAGAGGGGAATAATACGTGATGAAGGGGAATAATACCTGAGAGAGGGGAATAATACGTGAGAGAGGGGAATAATACGTGAGAGAGGGGAATAATACCTGAGAGAGGGGAATAATACGTGAGAGAGGGGAATAATACCTGAGAGAGGGGAATAATACGTGGGAGATGGGAATAATACGTGAGAGAGGGGAATAATACCTGAGAGAGGGGAATAATACGTGGGAGAGGGGAATAATACGTGAGAGAGGGGAATAATACGTGAGAGAGGGGAATAATACCTGAGAGAGGGGAATAATACGTGAGAGAGGGGAATAATACGTGAGAGAGGGGAATAATACCTGAGAGAGGGGAATAATACGTGAGAGAGGGGAATAATACGTGAGAGAGGGGATTAAATTCTGATTGAAAGGTTTAATCCGTGATTGAGTTGATTAATTCGTGAATGAGAGGATTAATCTGAGAAGAAAATGATTAAACCCTAAATATACTTAATCTTAGAATGAGAGGATTAATACACGAAGAAGATGATTAAGCCCTAATTATAATGAATCCAAGAATAATTTGAATAATCCGAGTAAAATAAGGATACGCATTAAAAAGTAAACTGACTGTACATCATCTCTCACCTCTCTATAATATCTGGCCTGGGTAAATCATCTCCCTTCTCACTAGTTGGTGTTGTTCCTGATGATGCAATCTTTCTGTTGGGGGGAAAGACAAGGTTGTTTTAGATGCATTTTCAGATATTATTAAAGGTCCTCTCATTGCTCCAAGAAATGAAATTAGTTTATTACATAATATTATAGAACTAAGGTCTAGGATTACTATTCTGCAAACCGCATACAATTCTGTCCAGTATACATACTTTTATTTGCCATTAAAGTTTTTAATACTCTGCGTGCAACAATTGTACGAAAAACTAATCTGACGTTGAAGAATAAGATTGTACACTCTTTGTTTTGGTTTCAATTTTGTATTGTATAGAAAAACAATGCGTTTTCGTCTTCTTTTGAGATTTTCATTGTTTCCTGAAGTATATAAATGTTTTTTATGATAAGTTTCACTAATTTAATACCCTTACATGAATATGAAAAATTAAATTGATTATACCTACCTAGTTGACCTTAGAAACAAATGGTGAACATTCATTTTCTTCAGATACGGAAGTAATACGGGTGTCGTATTGTTTTTATTATAAAATCTTTAAAAACATATAAAACTAGATTATGTGCACTCGGTAGAGCGCATACCTTCGCTTCCGCTTTGACCCGTTCTCTCCCAAAATTAAGGAGACTGCTAACTGGATAATAACCAATCGTCCCACCAAGTTTCATGTAATATGCTACAATACTTCTTGAGTTATAAACGACCTTGACCTTGACCGGATCACTTCCAAAATACTATCAGATCGTTCCTGGTTATTGACCAATTGTACCATCAAATTTCTGACAATTTGGTTGAAACTTTTTGAGTTACAAATGGCCTTGATCTTGATCTTTGACCTTTGACCCGATCACTCCCAAAATGTAACAAAATGGTTCTTGCATATTGACCAATCGTTCCACCAAGTTTAATGCAATATGGTTCAAGACTTTTTGAGTTATAATTGACCGTGACCTTGACCGGGTCACTCCCAAAAGACTACCTGCTAGCAGGTCACTTGACATGGACCAATCGTTTAACCAAATTTCAGGCAATTTGGTTGAATACTTTTTCAGTTAAGCGAATAACAAGATGATAAATAAATAAATAAATTCCGATGAAAATATGACCTTCCCGCATTCTGCGAAGGTAATTGAAAATACACTATCAAATTTGATGGGGTATGCAGCATAATGATAAGAAACAATAGCCTCATTGTTTAAAACAATAAAAAAAATTCTTGGAGTGGACCTTTAATTGTTATATATCATATTTTGTACTGAAGACCCTTATAGTATTTCTATTTTTTTTTAAATCATATCGGGGTAAAATTCAAAATATCGAACGGTTCCACATTTTCGATCATTAAGAATTTTTTTGTCTTAAATATTGTTCTACCCTCATTTGAAATTGGTATCCATGATACATGGAAGTATTATGGATACAAATTAAAATGAAGGTTAAATACTATTTATTATACACTTCTTTCAAATATGATCGAAAATGTGGAACCGTCTGATAATTCAGATCTTATCCTATTTATATTTCAACAGATGATGACTTGCCTTTTTTTATTCATTTCGTCTATTTCCAAATCACACTCCAGTCGAGTTTTTGGAGAAGGACAGTCCACCCTCATGATCTGAAAAACAAAATAACAACTGTAACAAAAGAAATTATTTTGAATGTTACCTTAATACAAAAAAAAAAACAGAGCCTAGGGTAAGTTCTTAATTATCGGTCAGTTCCCCATTTTCGGACACGTAAGAAAAAACGTTATAATAATAATTATTTAAGTTATATTTTAATTGGTATCCATGATACCTGCAGGTATCATGGATACCAATTAAAAGAAAATAATTATTATTATATCGTTTTTTCTTACGTGTTCGAAAATGAGGAACTGAACGATAATTAAGAACTTACCCTATCTCTTTAAAGTACATACAGTAGAACTCCCCTATAGTGAACTACAACTAGTCCACTATATAGAGCTTACTTCACTATAGAGGAGTAAAGAGATGCGTAGAATGGAAGACTGCACCACTACCTATCTTCTATTAAAAAAATATATTCATTATATATGGGGTTCTCCATTTCTTAAGACTGGAAAAAATCAGTATGCTTCACTATACAGGAGTTGTGTTAGCAGAACTCCTCTATAATGAACTACAATTAGTTCACTATATAGGATTTACCTCAAAGAGACGCATAGAAAACGCATGGCTATTTTATGGCAGACTAAATAAAATAAATTGATTGTATAGGCCACTTCCATTCTCAAGACTATACTAATCATGCAGGATGATCCACTATAGAGGATTTTATTATAAAAGAGTTTTACTATACTAACTGTTTATTCATGAGCCTACTTTAATTTCTCTTACTTTTGTATGATGCAGAAACTTTTTTCGGCAACAAACTTTAAACTCGTATAAGAAAAAAATATATGTATAAAAATTTAACTCGCATTTTAAAATAATATATTTTTTATATAAAGTATTATGCTGAGAATTGTTTTCTAATGAAGTTACTTTCGTAAGTTCCGAATCATCAGTTTAACACATTCGATTGTATAAAATAAAAATTAAATAATAATTTTATCATGGTGTTTTGCATAGGACGAAAATTGAACTGTCCAAAAACACAGAATTTATTCCTTGGATATTATAATGGAAATATCCTAGGGAAGGAAGATTTAATCCTGAGATATATCCTTAATATCCCAGTAATAAATAAGATTAGGTTTTCATTACAGAATCATCTTAACCGGGATACATATTTTCTGTTCACATTTTTCAACTTTTTCTACTGCATACAGACTAAATTTTTATTCTTTAATATTTGTATTGATATCGTTAGTTGCTTACTTCACCGCTAGGTGTATTGTTGTAGAAGTCATAGAGATGCAGCGGTATTCTCGTCAGGTTTTTTACCTCCAATAAGTTGTCTACGTACCTAACAGCTCTGTCAATCTGAAAAAAAATATCTGTTACTTTCTGTTTTAAGAACTATAGGGTAAGGGTGATGTCACAGGATCGTTTTTGGAGCGTTTTCAACGCTTCAAAAACGTCGCATAACACGGATACATATGGAATGGGTTTAACATTAATTTCCTCAGAGTCAAAGACGCTGTGAAAAAACGCTCGTGTTATTTATATAACTTACCTATATTAATGTACAAAATAATAAGGTAGGTACAACTGTCGCTTAAAGTACTATAGAATAGGATAACAAAGGATACTACTTTTAAACTTCACTTACCTAGATATCTATGTACCTAAATGAAAACTAATATGCATAGCGTAACTAATAATTCTTAATTAAACTGAACACAATATAAAAAATAAATTATTTCATTTTCTGATTTTATATTTTATTTGGTATAAATAAATAAATGCTATATTATTGGTATTCATGATACCTGTATTGAATGGTAAAAACATTGCCTCTATATTGTTACAACATTGCCCCAATATTATTGCAACATTGCCCCAATATTGTTACAACATTGCCCCAATATTGTCACAACATTACCTCAATAATGTCACAACATTACCCCAATATTATCACAACATTGTCCCAATATTGTCAAAATATTACCCCAATATTATCACAACATTGCCCTAATATTGTCACAACATTGCCCCAATATTGTCACAACATTACCCCAATATTGTCACAACATTACCTCAATATTGTCACAACATTACCCCAATATTATCACAACATTGTCCCAATATTGTCACAACATCACCCCAATATTATCACAATATTGCCCCAATATTATCACAACATTGCCCTAATATTGTCACAATATTGCCCCAATATTACCACAACATTGCCCCTATATTATCACAACATTGCCCCAATATTGTCACAACATTGCTACACACTAAATTTTACTTTTTCTCTGATGGCTGATGAGAAGATTTTCAGGTCGGCTGGAAAATGTTCTACGTTCCTTTTGAAGTTATTGGCCATGTAATTCTGAGGGAGAAATTGTAGGGTAAAGGAACAGTCACCGATAGGTAGCAATTATCGTGTGAGTGATAGTGATTATATTTAATGGTAAATAAACAATAATTATTTGATTTTAAGATTTAAATAAGTAATATATTTTGAAGATATACAAAAATGACTTTTCAAATAATTAATATAATTCAATAGTAGTAACAATAATTTTTAAATGTGTTATTTTTATTTAAATATCATGTATATTTCTCTTAAAATTAATGAATTACGTAGTTACTCCTATTATTTAAATTTTTTTTTAATTAAACAGATTAAAACTTTACAATGCTCATGAAATTATCTAATATTTGAAATTAATTTATTTCAAATTAATTAAAATAAATTATATACCTTAATACATTGCAATCTAACTTCGTCAGTAGAGAGACCGAAGTGTCCCAGGACCCTCCTGAGGGTGGGTGAAGGGTCCTCATGGAGGTGCTCGTAGTGGACCACCTCCATTTTGGAGCTCTGGTCCACCCAGCTGATTGTTGTTAGCAGCCACTGCTTTATCTGAATGTGGAGGAACGACTCCCAGTCTGAAACAGCAATAATTTCTAGATAATGATACAACTTTGTTAAATAAACAAAGCATGAAAAAATAGTACCGCTCACAAACAAGCGTCTACATAAAATCCGGCAATACACGGGACCTTCGCGGGCAAATTATCAGCCCAAAGAATTATTTCATCAAATTCTTTAAACATCGACTAATATGATAATTATTATGGTTGTGACAATATGCTTTTAAAATCATAGATCCTGTAAATATTGTAGACGGAGAGAATTAAGGAGTGTTGAATGGTTCTACACCAGCGGTATATAGTATTCGATACCATTTCATTTCGTCTATGATATTCTTAAGATCTATGATTATAAAATTGTATTGTCACAACCCTAATAATTACTGATTAATCACTAGAATGTGAGTTTAACGTCTGTTTCGAAACAAAATATTAAAGGAAATTAAATACAAGGGACTTTAAGAAGCAGTCATAGAGAAAAAGGCTCCATAAATCATCTACTTACTTATAATTAATAAAGTTTCTGTATTTTGAACAGTAACTCCTACATATGAGTTATGATTGCTACCTACCAAAAAATAACTTTACGGTTTATTATAACTTATTATTACATAACTTCTCTTATCATGATTAAAAGTATAGTTATTATTCGACATTACCTTTTCTCCGATAGTTCAAGATAGGAGCGTATCCTTTGTGTCCACCGAATAGGAAGTTATGGTACGACAAGATGGCCCTGTAAGGATTTCTCAGCAGGACCACCGCACTTCCGTTGAACTTCCTGATGAGGTCATCCCCATACTCGTGAACCTTTTGGACCAGAGTAGACCCTGAGGACCAATTCTCCAACTCCCCTCTGTAGCCTGAAATAAACATTAAAAAATATAATGAAATAGATATTGTATGAATGTTCTTCACCGTAAGAGTTCATCCCTAGTGGAATATTATTCACTTGTAAAACCGTAATATTTCTTATTCATGAGTTTTGCTAAACATTTTACCGAAATAAACATCTGTTCTGTAACCTTCGCACCATTTTAAAATATCTTTTTTCGATAAAAGAATTAGTTTAAATCGTAAATTGAAGCTTCTGATTTTTAAAACAGACATCAAATTTTTATACTATTCCTAATCTTTTGCAAAGTATTTTCTCAATTCCTAGTGTTTCTTTCAATTCCCATTCCCACCATTAATGTACAGTTGCATGTCGTTATAAACAGAGCCAGTGAATATTCCTGATGCTGCTTCTAAGAGGTATCGAGCCCAGGTGTTACCTGTGACAAAAATAATTACAAAAATAAAATATAATTTATTTATTAAATTAAATATTTAGTTCATAAATAATAAAGACACTAGGATTGGCGAATATACAAATAGGGTTAGTTTCAAGTTATTATAAGGTTCCACATTTCGATCATATAAGAAAATGAATGTAACTATTTTTAATTTTTATTTAAACCTGTATCTATGATACCAGCAAGTATCATGGATAAGAATTGAAATAAATGATAGATAAATAGTATCATATATTTTTCATTATTTAAAAATGTGGAACCGTTCAATAAATCAAAACTAACCCTATTTTAAAAAGTAACCAATATATTAGATTAATTTCTTCTTTGGATCAGTGCTATACAACACGAAAAATAATTTTTATTTTGAATGGATAAATTAAAGGATTTTAATTTAAAACAAATGGAAATAATATATTTAAAATAAATTGTCCCAGAAACAGAGAGGTACAGAAATAATCATTGATCCAAATTTTACAGTAAATGATTTATTATCAAAATGATTGATAAAAGTAGGTACCTGATCCGGGGTATGACGCTAGGGCTGTCACGGGTGCCCCGTGGGTGAAATGGGTTGTGTACGGTCTGCAATGGGCTGATGTGGATTTTCTCCAGGGGTAATAGGCCTTGCGGGAAAAATCCAAGGGGTAACTGATAGAAAAAGAGAAAATTAAAGGAAAAAAATGATTAGATTGAACCTTTAGATGACTGCAGTGAACCTTTAAATGACTGTAGTGAACCTTTAAATGACTGTAGTGAACCTTTAAATGACTGCAGTGAACCTTTAAATGACTGCAGTGAACCTTTAAATGACTGCAGTGAACCTTTAAATGACTGAAGTGAACCTTTAAATGACTGTAGTGAACCTTTAAATGACTGTAGTGAACCTTTAAATGACTGCAGTGAACCTTTAAATGACTGTAGTGAACCTTTAAATGACTGCAGTGAAACTTTAAATAACTGCAGTGAACCTTTAAATGACTGCAGTGAACCTTTAAATGACTGTAGTGAACCTTTAAATGACTGCAGTGAAACTTTAAATGACTGCAGTGAACCTTTAAATATCTAAAATAGACCAACAAAGTAACTACAGTAAACTTTAAAAGCTTGTAGTGAACTTTTTCGAAAACATTTTATAGCAACTCTGTCCACAATCAATTAATTATGCTTTTCTCTTTGACAATCACGTTCCATTGAATAGAATTTTCTTGATCGGAGAAATCTAGCAATGCATGTCCAATCCATTAGCATAGACACACTAAAGGGCCTTACACATGCAGGGTTTTTTAAGTCTTTCCACCAGACTTTTTGCTAAGCTCCTCCTACTTTTAAAATAAATAATAATTATATCGTTTTTTCTTATATTCTCGTGGAAAAAGTAGGAGGAGCTTAGCAAAAAGTTTGGTGGAAAGACTTAAAAAAAAACCTGCGTGTGTAAGGCCCTTTAACAGTCATTGCTGACTTGGATTTTAGGGAGAGAAACGAAGAATTGCATTGTCTGAAGTATGGATTTTATAATGAGTATGGATATAAACATGGACAGTGGATACCATCATGGCTACATTCATGGATACTACCAGTAAATTCTAATTTAAATCTAGAATTATTTAGACCCTTTCGCACGAAAAATTTAACAATCCAATGACAGAGGCTGAAAATTATCGGGGAGGGTATAAAATTCCAATCTATAAGAAACAATTGCGCTCCTTAATTTGTGTCAAATTTCTGTCTGAAATATCTGTTTTTGGGTTGGTTTTTCGCGCGAGAGGGTTTTATTAAAAAAACGGTCGGTTTTATATTGAAAATGTTTTTTAATGGAAAGAAATATATAGCTTGAATTAGTAAATATGGTTTGCAATATAATAATATGTTAACAATTTATTTTTCATCAAACAGGTTTTCATACTCAGTTTAAGTTACTAAATATGATCGCAAGAACTAATAGAGAGTTTAAAAAGTTATCTATTTCTAAGAGCCTTTACCTTGTATAGACGCGGCGTTTTTCTAACGCACGTTATAAATACCATATAAAATATATGGTAACATCAGACAAATGCTCGTTTCAACAGAAAAAATCCTGAAACGCGCGTTCGCAGGGCGCTTGAAACGAAACGCTCGTTTAAGTGCTCACACATCTATTGAACTTCTAGTGACTCGAAACGCGCGTTAGAAAACGCCCCGTCTGTACAGGCCTTTAGTAAAGATAGCTCTTCATTTCCCTCACCTTGTTCCATTGTTTTCTTTTCTAGTATTTATTGAGTTTATTTTGGTTTGCTCTGATAGTTTCCTCCGTATCTTCCGAATAAACTTTAACTTCTCCTCTTCTCCAGCTAGCTTCTGAATCCCATTATTTCGACCATCTTGACTGGTCGAAAACTCCTTCTGACGTCTCTTATAAGCGTCGAAAAGTTGTTCGGTTGTTTTGTAAGGTTGTTGTTGTTGGCTAAGGTTGTTTTCGACACTCATCAGTGACATTGTAATCAGGCTACAAATGGTGCCAATTGTTACTAGGAGTTTCACCTCAGAGCTACATTTAAAGTCTCTTATAAAGAGTCTTCTTTTTAATTGATAAAAAGCGCGTGTCATCGTGAAAGCTACTCCGTGTTTATTCAAAAGGTACGTGTCTATGGGAAACCTATAGAATAGAGATTCTCAGGTTAAATGGCGAGAAGTGGCACCATTAGAAAAGTGGTCCATACAGTTATTTTCCAAAAAAAAGATAAGAATAAAAAAATTATTATAAAAACAAAAAATAAAAAAAAAATTAATTATACAAGTTTTTAATCGATGAATGATCAAAAATGTTTTATTATGTTCTGAAAATAAAATTAGAGAACTTACTGCACAATATATAATTTCAAATTTAGTTAATAATTTTAAATTTATTAAGTAACTAAATTAAATCAATGAATTATATTTTTAATGACAAATAAGCCTACAGAAAAATAATTATAGGATTTGAATATAATTAATAAATTTTACCTTATTTTAAAAAGGAATTAATTTGAAAAAATTTCAATTTTGACGAAAAATTAAATTAATAAAATTTTTATCTTCACATTGTAGGTAAACTTATATATTTTAATATGACTAAATTAATTCTAGGGTAAGTTCCGATTTATCGGACAGTTCGACATTTTCGATCTAATAAGAAAGAAAATATTAATAATTATACTATCATTTTAACTCATTATTTTATTGGTATCCATGATACCTGCAGGTGATTTTAATTATTAATTTAAATCATTAATGGGCTACCAAGATATGATCAATTATTATTTAATTAATTAGAATCAATCAAATATGAGCAAAATACCATGCTATTCTATATTGTATATGTTCCGTCCAATTGTCCGATTTGAACAATCTCGAGAATGCGCTGCGCGTTTCTAGGATCATTGAAAATGCGCGACAATCTCGAGATTGTGCAAGGCAGGTAAAGGGTACTAAGCAGGACCAACAGTGACGGAGTAGATAATTAATTATTTATTCATTTAATTGGTCCATTTCATCAAAATATGATAGTTATAAAGCTATACATAATAACTTGGTAATATATTGATAATTAAGCTTGAGTTAGTTATTTAAAGAAAACTTGAGCATAACCGGTATTTTAATTTTACTGAGATATCAAACATTCTACCAAACGTTTGGAATTAACCTCATTTGTTTCCCTTTTGTTTTTAATGTAAAATTATAGTCTTTTGAATTAAATAAAAAATTAAGAAACGTTTTTCATGAATATTCATGCAAGAATGCGTTGCGCTTTTTTAGGTGCAAGATTGGCACACATTTTCAAGATCCCAAAAACGCGCAGCACATTCTCGAGATACGACAAAATCGGCAAATTGCGCAGAATATATATACTTAAAAAAAAAACGTGTTGATAATTTAAAATTTTTATCATCCCTCATTTTAATTTCTCTTAATTGCAATTTTCCTAAATTCGATTAAATTTTTTTTGTGAAATACAATATAAACAACCAATTGATTAATATTGTATTATTTTCCGTCTCCACTGTGAATAAATAGAGACAAGTACACTCTAACCTACACACACAAGAAACTATTTAACACTGGGCAACCGCAAGCTATATTTCTAAAAATTTATCCACAATAAACACAGTAGAGACAATAGAGGAGGTTTGCGTACGTGACGTCATAAAAGCAACGCATTTAAATACATATTAAAGGCTTATAAACTGAATATATCTATTACCGTTATCATACACTAACAATAACTAATGGGTTTGTACAGCTTTTTCCACTTTAATTACCTTAAATAGCATGTTAAAGTGTTGCTATGATGACGTCACGGATACAAACCCTCTCCATTGTCTCTACCGAGTCTATTTTGTAATACCGACTATACTGATAACTGAATGTTCTTTATTATTGAATTAAATGATATAAAACATTAGCATAAAATAGGATATTATTTTTTTAATCAAAAAATACATTTACTAATGTTGTAGTATATAATTATCCTGAGTTTATATCCTACATATTGCGGTCAACGATCCTAGAGTTCAGAACCTGTTTCATAGCGGTGCTATTTTTTTAGAAGTTACGTACCGAGTTACAAATTATTACAATTTAAAATACATGAAAAATATATAGGAAATTTTGAGAAAAATTATAATTAATTAATTATTTCTCTGATAGTACATCATGGACATTAATAAAGAAATACGAAGTTTACAAGTTGGAAGTATTTAATTTTAATAATGAAATTAGTGTAATTAATTAAAATTAGTGATTAGAGCGTTATCATACTTAATTTAATATAATCTTTGATAATCTTATTATTTATTAAAACATATATTTTTAAATGAAACGAACTATTATAGTACATAGTAATAATATTAAAATTGATTTAAAAGTTTGTTTTATTCTTCATTGGCAGTAATTTTTCCTTCGTTAGTTATTGAAATATTAATTAAACTTAATAAAATTTATTCATATATGGAAAGTTCCGATTTGTCGGACGGTTTCACCTTTTCGATCATATATAGAAAAATTTCTAATAATTTATTTATTATTAAATTTTTAAAATTTGTATCCATGATATCTACAGATTTCAGGGATTCAAATTAAAGTAAATGTCAAATAATCATGATTATATATTTCTTTCTTACATGAACGAAAATATGGAACTGCCCGATAATTCGGAATCAACTCTAATCATTTAGGTTAGTTAGGCCTCGAAGAAAATAAATAGAAATTAAAAATCGTAGAAAATTTCCAATATTTCTTTGGGTGAACTAAAGCATATGAAAAAAAAAAAACAATTAAAACTTTGGGCATGAAACTGATTTTGAAATAACTTAAATAATTATTAGATATAAATCAAATAATAATTTAAATAATTATTAGATATAAATCAAATAATAATTTAAATTCTAAAATAAGAGACAAAAGCTAACTATATTTTTCTAAACATAAATCTAATGTACTAATTTTATACGATATGTTAGTTTAATAAAATAATAATATAAATACAGGGTGTACATTACAAACAATGTAATAATATAAATACATACAATTACTTTTGACCTTTAATTGCATGAAGCTTTTCAGTTGATATAGTATTTATTATTTTATTGGTATATAATTCAGATCATATTTATATGATAAAGACATTAAAAAAGATATAAGTTAAATAGGGTAACGACTCAATTACTGACTGCTTACAGTTACCGTAAAGTGAGTGTTACGTCATGATAGGTTAAGTAAAATTTCCAACATTCAGATTGGCTAATGACTTATGTTAACGCCCCTTGTACGGTAACTGTGAGTGTACGGTAATTGGGTAGGAACCTTGTAATTTGAAATATTAAATGGTCCCTATTATGCACAATATGCAACAAAAGATCAACAGATTCACCAAGTGCATTCATTTCTATATCCTGCAATCGAACAAGTTATTTGGCTAAATTGACGTAAATAATTTAAAACTTCATTCAATGTAATATGTACCATTAGTGTACTTTTGACGTCAAAGTTGCTAGTAGAAGTAGGTATGGACACTGTATCACCTTCTGTGTACCATTGGTGTCATTTTGACGTCAGAGTCGCTAGTAGAAGTAGGTATGGACAAAGTATCACCTTCTGTGTACCATTGTTGTCATTTTGACGTCAGAGTCGCTAGTAGAAGTAGGTATGGACACTGTATCACCTTCTGTGTACCATTGGTGTCATTTTGACGTCAGAGTCGCTAGTAGAAGTAGGTATGGACACTGTATCACCTTCTATATACCATTGGTGTCATTTTGACGTCAGAGTCGCTAGTAGAAGTAGGTTGGACACTGTATCACCTTCTATGTACCATTGGTGTCATTTTGACGTCAGAGTCGCTAGTAGAAGTAGGTATGGACACTGTATCACCATCTGTGTACCATTGGTGTCATTTTGACGTCAGAGTCGCTAGTAGAAGTTGGTATGGACACTGTATCACCTTCTGTGTACCATTGGTGTCATTTTGACGTCAGAGTCGCTAGTAGAAGTAGGTATGGACACTGTATCACCTTCTGTGTACCATTGGTGTCATTTTGACGTCAGAGTCGCTAGTAGAAGTAGGTATGGACACTGTATCACCTTCTATATACCATTGGTGATATTTTGACGTCAGAGTCGCTAGTAGAAGTAGGTATGGACACTGTATCACCTTCTGTGTACCATTGGTGTCATTTTGACGTCAGAGTCGCTAGTAGAAGTAGGTATGGACACTGTATCACCTTCTGTGTACCATTGGTGTCATTTTGACGTCAGAGTCGCTAGTAGAAGTAGGTATGGACACTGTATCACCTTCTATATACCATTGGTGTCATTTTGACGTCAGAGTCGCTAGTAGAAGTAGGTTGGACACTGTATCACCTTCTATGTACCATTGGTGTCATTTTGACGTCAGAGTCGCTAGTAGAAGTAGGTATGGACACTGTATCACCTTCTGTGTACCATTGGTGTCATTTAGACGTCAGAGTCGCTAGTAGAAGTAGGTATTGACACTGTATCACTTTCTCTGGACCAAACCGTAATTAAATATTTTTGACTAAGATCATGGGTTAATGTTCGTGAGGTTATTGTTCTATTTTAATAGGACAATCTTCTTAATTGTTTCAAATACGACAAATTTCAAATTGAAAGGATTACATGAAGGTCAACAAACGCTCTTGAAAACCTACTGAATATATCTAATTGAGGGCAAATATTTGAATGCCATCAAACTATCTACTGAAAACTTGGTGACATTTGGTCCGTCCTACTTCTTCTAAATCTTATATATTTATTTCCATTTCCTTTACTCCCTAAAGGGCCGTACACACGTAGCGTTTTTAAAGTCTTTCCACCAGACTTTTTGCTAAGTTCCTCCTACTTTTTCAACGAGAATATAAGAAAAAACGATATAATCATTATTTATTTTATCGTTTTTTCTTATATTCTCGTGGAAAAAGTAGGAGGAGCTTAGCAAAAAGTCTGGTGGAAAGACTTAAAAAACACTACGTGTGTACGGCCCTTTATGGCCTTTGGTTCCGAAGAAGACGTCAAATCCCCTATTAAAATATACAAAATTATATGTTGGGACCATAGCAGATACATCTTAATCTTCCATGATCCCACCATAAAAAAATCTCAAAGAATATTGAGGTAAATTTAATTTAAATGCAATGCGCAAAATTTTGTTAAATGGTTTCTAGATAAAAAGTTATGGTGGGGCAATAGAAGATTAAAGCCCTTTTCAATCTTCCATGACCACACAAAAAAATCTCAATGAATAGTGACATAAATTCAATTTAAATTCAATATGCCAAAACTTTCGTGAAAAGATACCCATAAAAAAGTGATGATTGGGCTATAGAAGATTACTACCCTCCTAATCTCCCATGGCCCCACCATAAGTTCAAATTAGAGTTCATTTCACATCCAGAGGGTTGGTTTCCATGTTCTTGAGAGGAGAGTCTGGGGTGCAATTGTGACAGTTATTAAAAGGCGGAGACAGGCTCGTGTTGTCACTGTGATGTTCTTGCGTTACAAAATTAAATAAACTTACTCACATCTGCTGCAGACAACATTGGATCTAATAACGGATTTGATGACGTCGATTGTAGAGCATGAAACACGTGAAAAGAGAATTTCACTTGCTGGTATGACATGTATACATGGGTCAAAATGACCTACAGTCTCATTATTCATGGGTCAAAATGACCTACAGTCTCTTTATTCATGGGTCAAAATGACCTACAGTCTCATTATTCATGGGTCAAAATGACCTACAGTCTCTTTATTCATGGGTCAAAATGACCTACAGTCTCATTATTCATGGCTCAAAATGACCTGCAGTCTCATTATTCATGGGTCAAAATAACGTACAGTTTCATTATTCAATGGTCAAAATGATCTACAGTTTCTTTTTTCATGGGTCAAAGTGACCTACAGTCTCATTATTCATGGATCAAAGTGACCTACGGTCCCATTATTCATGAGTCAAAGTGACCTTCATTCCCATTGCTTATGGGTCAAAATGACGTACAGTCTCATTATTCATGGGTCAAAGTGACCTACAGCCCCATTATTCATGGGTCAATTTGTCAAAGTGACCTGACTTCCATTTTATATATGAAGATTACCTTACAAAAATTGTAAATATTTAAGTACTATTTTCAAAGCATGAATATATCCTTTATCGATCTTCTCCTTCAAATGACCAGAACAGATTTACAATACAACTAATTTATCATTTGCTTGTAGATATTTATAATTTATCAAATAAATGTCTTGTAAACGTCTGGTAAATGTCTGGTAAATGGTATTTCGATGAGAAAAGAGAGGAAGAGGCTCTTATTGGAAACAGATAAAGACTCTAATGAGGCACAATGAAACACCACTGTAACGCTAAACTGAAAGTCTACGGACTTTACAAAAATTTAGTAGTCGTGATTTATCATTTAGGTTAATGATTTATTAGTTTTCATGATTTCTTTATTAAGTTATTTATGCGTGTATAATTTCTAATGATTTCTGAAATTTCTATATGGTGTATAATTTTTTATGACTTTAAAGTTTTGAATCTCCTGTAGATAAGACACCCCAAGATTTCCCTCCTGTAGATAAGGCACCCCAAGATTTCTCTCCTGTAGATAAGGCACCCCAAGATTTCCCTCCTGTAGATAAGGCACCCCAAGATTTCCCTCCTGTAGATAAGGCACCCCAAGATTTCCCTCCTGTAGATAAGGCACCCCAAGATTTCCCTCCTGTAGATATGGCATCCCAAGATTTCATTCCTGTGGATAAGGCACCCCAAGATTTCCCTCCGGTGGATAAGGAGCCCCAAGATTTCCCTCCTGTAGATAAGGCATCCCAAAGATTTCCCTCCTGTAGATAAGGCACCCCAAGAATTCCCTCCTGTGGATAAGACACTTCAAGATTTCCCTCCAGTGGATAAAGCACCCCAAGATTTACCTCCGGTGGAAAAGGCACCCCAAGATTTCCCTCCTGTAGACAAGGCACCCCAAGATTTCACTCCGGTGGAAAAAACACCCCAAGATTTCCCTCCTGTAGACAAGGCACCCCTAGATTTCCCTCCTGTAGATAAGGCACCCCTAGATTTCCCTCCTGTAGACAAGGCACCCCCCACAGTGGACTGGGGTACCTTTTATTTATGATTTTTATGAATATAATGTTATTCCTAAAGAATTTAAGTTTATCATTATTTCAAGTTATTCAACATTTTATGATTGAGCCGTACACGGTTGTTCAACTTTAACTTTGCTGATGTGCCACATCTATAGATTGCTGTCCTAAAATACGGCCACCCTACAGGTACAGAATAGAAACATTTTTTTTAAATACTATTTTTTCACAATTTACTAATTTCACATTTCCAATAGAAACTTTATTAATTGTAATGCTTGTACATATTTTAAAATTGTTCTGGGTACACGACCACAAATTTATAAGATTTGAAAATAATAAAAATTAGAAAACTGTGATTGGTGAAATTATCTCCGATAGTACCTCATCACAGTGACTCTTTTCTCTGATAGTACATCATCACAGTGACTCTTTTCTCTGATAGTACATCATCACAGTGACCCTTTTCTCTGATAGTACATCATCACAGTGACTCTTTTCTCTGATAGTACATCATCACAGTGACTCTTTTCTCTGGTAGTACATCATCACAGTGACTCTTTTCTCTGATAGTACATCATCACATTGACTCTTTTCTTTGATAGTACATCATCACAGTGACTCTTTTCTCTGATAGTACATCATCACAGTGACTCTTTTCTCTGATAGTACATCATCACAGTGACCCTTTTCTCTGATAGTACATCATCACAGTGACTCTTTTCTCTGGTAGTACATCATCACAGTGACTCTTTTCTCTGATATTACATCATCACATTGACTCTTTTCTTTGATAGTACATCATCACAGTGAATCTTTTCTCTGATAGTACATCATCACAGTGACTCTTTTCTCTGATATTACATTATCACATTGACTCTTTTCTTTGATAGTACATCATCACATTGACTCTTTTCTCTGATAGTACATCATCACAGTGACCCTTTTCTCTGATAGTACATCATCACAGTGACTCTTTTCTTTGATAGTACATCATCACAGTGACTCTTTTCTCTGATAGTACATCACCACAGTGACTCTTTTCTCTGATAGTACATCATCACAGTGACTCTTTTCTCTGATAGTACATCATCACAGTGACCCTTTTCTCTGATAGTACATCATCACAGTGACTCTTTTCTCTGATATTACATCATCACATTGACTCTTTTCTCTGATAGTACATCATCACAGTGACCCTTTTCTCTGATAGTACATCATCACAGTGACTCTTTTCTTTGATAGTACATCATCACAGTGACTCTTTTCTCTGATAGTACATCACCACAGTGACTCTTTTCTCTGATAGTACATCATCACAGTGACTCTTTTCTCTGATAGTACATCATCACAGTGACCCTTTTCTCTGATAGTACATCATCACAGTGACTCTTTTCTCTGATAGTACATCATCACAGTGACTCTTTTCTCTGATAGTACATCATCACAGTGACCCTTTTCTCTGATAGTACATCATCACAGTGACTCTTTTCTCTGATAGTACATCATCACAGTGACCCTTTTCTCTGATAGTACATGCCCCAAAGTACAACTGTTCTCCTTATTCCTTTCAGTTGTCATTTTGTTCATACTATGAAGTCGTAAGAAGGACTTAGACTTTGCTATCTACTTCGCCAGACATTTTGAATGCTTAAGTAACTTATAACTATTTACGCCATTTACACAATTTA
The DNA here is from genome assembly GCA_947561585.1 of Caprella mutica. Lineage (NCBI taxonomy): Eukaryota > Metazoa > Arthropoda > Malacostraca > Amphipoda > Caprellidae > Caprella > Caprella mutica. The sequence continues at coordinate 51,427 of CANNZV010003579.1, forward strand.
AAGCAACTTTTGCTGCTTTCTCTCCTTCTTCCCGAACTTTACATATCACAGGCTATCAGCACAAGGCAAACCTTCACAATTAGAAACGTTAAAACTTTAAAAAAGTCAAAAATATCTGAACTGCACTACGATGAAAGAATGGGGTAAAATGACTTGAAGAATGGGGTAAAATGACTTGAAGAATGGGGTAAAATGACTTGAAGAATGGGGTAAAATGACTTGGAGAATGGGTACAAAATGACTTGAAGAATTGAGACAAAATGACTTGGAGAATGGGTACAAAATGACTTGAAGAATGGGGACAAAATGACTTGAAGAATGGGGCAAAATGACTTGAAGAATGGGGACAAAATGACTTGAAGAATGGGGACAAATGACTTGAAGAATGGGGCAATATGACTTGAAGAATGGGGACAAAATGACTTGAAGAATGGGTACAAAATGACTTGAAGAATGGGGGAAAATGACTTGAAGAATGGGGACAAAATGACTTGAATAATGGGGACAAAATGACTTGAAAAATGGGAAAAAGGACTTGAAGAATGGGGATAAAATGACTTGAAGAATGGGGACAAAATGACTTGAAGAATGGGAAAAAATGACTTGAAGAATGGGGCAAAATGACTTGAAGAATGGGGCAAAATGACTTGAAGAATGTGGCAAAACGACTAGAAGAATGATGCAAAATGACTTGAAGAATGGGGCAAATGACTTGAAGAATGAGGCAAAATGACTTGAAGAATGGGGCAAAATGACTTGAAGACAGGGGCAAAATGACTTGAAGAATGTGGCAAAACGACTAGAAGAATGATGCAAAATGACTTGAAGAATGGGGCAAATGACTTGAAGAATGAGGCAAAATGACTTGAAGAATGTGGCAAAACGACTAGAAGAATGATGCAAAATGACTTGAAGAATGGGGCAAATGACTTGAAGAATGAGGCAAAATGACTTGAAGAATGGGGCAAAATGACTTGAAGACTGGGGCAAAATGACTTGAAGAATGGGGCAAAATGACTTGAAGAATGGGGCAAAATGACTTGAAGAATGGGGCAAAATGACTTGAAGACTGGGGCAAAATGACTTGAAGAATGGGGCAAAATGACTTGAAGAATGGGGGAAAATGACTTGAAGAATGGGGACAAAATGATTTTGAAGAATGTGGATAAAATGACATGAAGAATGTGGATAAAATGACTTGAAGAATGAGGCAAAATGACTTGAAGAATGGGGCAAAATGACTTGAAGAATGGGGCTAAATGACTTGAAGAATGGGGCAAAATGACTTGAAGAATGGGGCAAAATCACTTGAAGAATGGGGCAAAATCACTTGAAGAATGGGGCTAAATGACTTGAAGAATGGGGCAAAATGACTTGAAGAATGGGGCTAAATGACTTGAAGAATGGGGCAAAATCACTTGAAGAATGGGGCAAAATCACTTGAAGAATGGGACAAAATCACCCGAAGAATGGGGCTAAATGACTTGAAGAATGGGGCAAAATGACTTGAAGAATGGGGCAAAATGACTTGAAGAATGGGGCTAAATGACGTGGGTTTTTACATTTACTAAATTCACCGAATAATAACTTAAACAAATAGACTTTATTATATCACATCGCATAGTAAATAAATAGAGAAGTATGCTAAGTTTCGAATTAATTGACGGTGAACTTGATCCATTCTTCAGAAACGATGTAAACAAATGGCGTCACTTAGAGTACTCTCATGTATTATAAGGTGAATATTATAAGTTAATAGAGTGTAAAACGTGATAAAAACAATTTTATGTAAGTTAATTTCCATGAAAGTGCACGTTTAACTGAATAGTAGAACATTTTTTATTTAAAAACAAAATGGAAAATACTTTGTATGACGTCACTCAGAGTATTTTTTGATGTTCCAATATTGTACTTGGTATACTTCTCTATTTATTTACTATGTCACATCGTATGATACATACATTTAATTACCATCCATTGCATCAATATAATAGTTATGACAAAATATTAACATTATATGATAACTATGAAAATAGAATAATGATAGATATTTGACTGGCATGCTGGGTCAAATCTTAATAAGTAGGACATGTGAGAGAAGGTCATTTTGACCAGAATAGATGTTACTCTGGTCTTAATGAAGGGTCAATCTGACCCTTATGGGTCAAATTGTCTAAATATATCATGATGTGTGAAAGATTATAATGCATATGTCTAAGTTTTTCTAGTGAAATATTGCAGTGACCAAGTGGGTCAAATTGACTGGATTAATCGGGTCAAACTGACTTGATTAATTCGGTCAAACTGACTTGATAAATCGGGTCAAAATGAAATGATTAAGCGGGTCATAATGACATGATAAATTGGGTCAAACTGACTTGATAAATCGGGTACAAATGACTTGATAAATCGGGTCAAAATAAAATGATTACGCGGGTCAAAATGACATGATAAATTGGGTCAAACTGACTTGATAAATCATATTAAACAAATTGACCCGATAAGTTAGTCCTTTTGACTCAATGGTAATTCTCAATGAGAATTTGACTGTTGGGAATCTTGTCATGCCAATTACCTTAGAAATTCATACTTTCTTGTAAAATATCCTATGTTCTGATATTATCATCTGAAATGAAATAGAAAGCTGCATAATTTAAAAAAAATAGGATATATAGGGTCAGTTCCGTTTTATCGGAATGCTCCGCATTTTCGATCATTAGTTTAATTAGCTACCTGCAGCTATCATAGATACGAATTAAAATTAAAGTTTATACAATATTTATTATAAACTTCTAATATGATCGACAATGTGGAACTGTTCGATAAACCTTAAATACCCTAGTTCCCAACACAGTCAGTATAACTAATTATTTAAATGTTTATAAAAGTATATTTATTAACATTGAATATTATAATATAAATCATATTTGATTTGATAAATTAGATGGTAAAATGATGCAATAGAGTTCAACTAATCATATACTATGTTTCTAATAAAGAAATTTTAATATAATTAATAATAACAGTTTAAAACTATATAAAACATATTAGACCTGTCAATATCAATTTTAATACAAGAGAATTATTTTTTCATATAATAAATATTGTTGCATTTTTCCTTCAGTACATCAGCTCCAAATTTGACTGGTAGAAGCTATCGGATGAAATATTCAAACCAGGCATTACCATTATTGCAAGGGTAGGCTCTTCAATCACAAGATGATAGTGTATCGCTCCACAGCTAGCCTGATGTATTAATAATGAACAGCCACAACGGATGCCAAAATACTCTCCCACCCCTAAAAATTCCCCACAAAATTCCCATGACATGTTGAGTGAGCGATATAAACTCCCCCACAGGTAAATTAGCTTTTGGTGAAGCGGTGCCCAGTTACGAAATTACTGTGGCTCTCTTAGAATTATCATCATATTGCAAACTGATGTAGGGTGTGAATTTAAGTTGTCTGAGTTATGGTGGGGCCATAGCAGATTAAGTAGAATGCCCTACATTTATGGCAGCATCGTTTTCTCAAGGGTAAGTTACGAATTATCGGTCGGTTCTAAATTTTCGGTCTGTTAAAGAAATGGTATATAATGATTATTATTTAATTTTAATCAGTATCCATGATACCTGTTTGGTCATAATAGAAAAAAATGATATAATAAATTATTGTTATTTAGTTGTAATTTTTATCAGTATCCATGATACATGTAGGTATCATGGATACCAATTAAAAAACAATTATTGCATCGGTTTCTCAATATGACCGAAAATGTTGAACTGACAGTTCATTCATAGTTTCCTCTATGTATTGGGTTAATTTCCAAGATATATTTCTACTCTTAACACTTTTTAACTTACATCACTTGAATGATATTTCAGCTGACTATGCGTTAGCGGGAAGGAGAGCATATGTTGTTTGTGGGACATTTTAGCCACCGAAGTTTCCGTCGCTGATGACATTATAATCAGAGCGCAGGTGTCGTCACAAGAAACACGGCGGCCCGGAAGAGTTGTTCAGCGCTTAAAAACACTTTGGTAAAGAACACGCCACCTACCAAAACACCCTAATGAGCCAGTGCAATATACTAAAAATAATAAGTATTAAAAAAGGGGAGGGGGGGTAATGTGCTTTGGTAAGAACTAACCATATCGTGAGGGTCTAATATTGTCCTCTATGTTATGGCTAGAATAAATAGACAAGAACTAAGGTAGCAAGGTTTGGTAAATTTTAATATAAAAAACGTGATGAAGAGTTGGAAGAATTTAAAGGGTAAGATGAGAACTGTTAATGGAAAACATTATTATGCACTGCAAGTGTTGGACTAGTACAATGATGTCCAAAACAATCCATTACTGCAAGTGTTGGACTAGTACAATGATGTCCAAAACAATCCATTACTGCAAGTGTTGGACTAGTACAATGAACAATGATGTCCAAAACAATCTATTACTGCAAGTGTTGGACTAGTACAATGATGTCCAAAACAATCCATTACTGCAAGTGTTGGACTAGTACAATGATGTCCAAAACAATCCATTACTGCAAGTGTTGGACTAGTACAATGATGTCCAAAACAATCCATTACTGCAAGTGTTGGACTAGTACAATGATGTCCAAAACAATCCATTACTGCAAGTGTTGGACTAGTACAATGATGTCCAAAACAATCCATTACTGCAAGTGTTGGACTAGTACAATGATGTCCAAAGCAATCCAGTACTGCAAGTGTTGGACTAGTACAATGATGTCCAAAACAATCCAGCACTGTAAGTGCTGGACTAGTACAATGATGGCTAAATTTTGTCCCGACAACTCTAAATTCATTTCTTATTCATTTAGACTTGATAATCCAAATAACTGTGCAATAAATTTATTCTCCTTTAAAATCGCTTCCTAATACATTACTTAACTTCTTCCTCCCCATTTACTATCTCATTCTCTCTATCTCGGATATGCCTATTTTTATGCCATTTACTATGCCATTCTCTCTATCTCGGATATGCCTATTTTAATGCCATTCTCTCTATCTCGGATATGCCTATTTTAATGCCATTTACTATGCCATTCTCTCTATCTCGGATATGCCTATTTTAATGCCATTTCCTATATGCCATTCTCCCTATCTCAGATATGCCTATTTTAATGCAATTTTCTATGCCATTCTCCCTATCTCAGATATGCCTATTTTAATGCCATTTACTATGCCATTCTTGGATATGCCTATTTTAATGCCATTTCCTATGCCATTCTCCCTATCTCGGAGGATATGCCTATTTTAATTATCTTAATCTTCTCTCTAGGTCCAGGGTGCTGAATGCAACAGTCTATATTTATTGCACTGCCACTCGCCTACATTGACCGTGCTGCGATATTGCATCCATGAGCATTACCAAGCAAAGTCTTTGTTTAAAAGTAGAAAGGGTAATCATTTCACTGTACGCTTGCCTGTTTGTACACTTGTTGCCAGTGCTACTTTTGTAAATTTGTTTTATTTGAATATTTATATTTTGTATCATTAAAAGGAATAATCTATTAAAAGCGTTTTAAATTATTCTTGATATATTTAAATTCACAGTTTCATTATTTATGTAGTAAGAAGAAACTGTTTTCACCGCCTTACAATTAAATATTAAATCATATTTTATAATTTTGCACCTGATTTTTCTTACAGATATTATATATTGGCTTAGTGAATTGTAGATTATTTTATACTTTCATTCGATAAACCACCTTATTTGTATTCTTGTATATACAGTATTGTACAGACTGTAATATTCTGTAGCACTACAGTTCCTTGTATATTCAGTTAACTGTAGCACTAGCTCTTAACTACAGTTCCTGTAGCACTACAGTTCCTGTAGCACTACAGTTCCCTGTAGCACTACAGTTCCCTGTAGCACTACAGTTCCCTGTAGCACTACAGTTCCTGTAGCACTACAGTTCCTATCACTACAGTTCCCTGTAGCACTACAGTCTCTGTAGCACTACAGTTTCCTGTATCTACTGTTCACTGTAGCAATACAGTTCCCTGTAGCACTACAGTTCTCTGTAGCACTACAGTTCCCGTAGCACTACAGTTCCTGTAGCACTACAGTTCCCTGTAGCACTACAGTTCTCTGTAGCACTACAGTTCTCGTTACAGTCCCTGTAGCACTACAGTTCCCTGTAGCACTACAGTACAGTTCCCTGTAGCACTACAGTTCCCTGTAGCACTACAGTTCCCTGTAGCACTACAGTTCCTGTAGCACTACAGTCTCTGTAGCACTACAGTTCCCTGTAGCACTACAGTTCCTGTAGCACTACAGTTCCCTGTAGCACTACAGTTCTCTGTAGCACTACAGTTCCCTGTAGCACTACAGTTCTCTGTAGCACTACAGTTCCCTGTAGCACTACAGTTCCCTGTAGCACTACAGTTCCCTGTAGCACTACAGTTCCTGTAGCACTACAGTTCCCTGAGCACTACAGTTCCCTGTAGCACTACAGTTCCCTGTAGCACTACAGTTCTCTGTAGCACTACAGTTCCCTGTAGCACTACAGTTCCTGTAGCACTACAGTTCCCTGTAGCACTACAGTTCTCTGTAGCACTACAGTTCCCTGTAGCACTACAGTTCTCTGTAGCACTACAGTTCCCTGTAGCACTACAGTCGACGTTCTCTGTAGCACTACAGTTCCCTGTAGCACTACAGTTCTCTGTAGCACTACAGTTCCCTGTAGCACTACAGTTCCCTGTAGCACTACAGTTCTCTGTAGCACTACAGTTCCTGTAGCACTACAGTTCTCTGTAGCACTACAGTTCCCTGTAGCACTACAGTTCTCTGTAGCACTACAGTTCTCCTGTAGCACTACAGTTCTCTGTAGCACTACAGTTCTCTGTAGCACTACAGTTCTCTGTAGCACTACAGTGTCTCTGTAGCACTACAGTTCTCTGTAGCACTACAGTTCTCCTGTAGCACTACAGTTCTCTGTAGCACTACAGTTCTCCTGTAGCACTACAGTTCCCTGTAGCACTACAGTTCTCTGTAGCACTACAGTTCCCTGTAGCACTACAGTTCTCTGTAGCACTACAGTTCCCTGTAGCACTACAGTTCCGTCTGTAGCACTACAGTTCCCTGTAGCACTACAGTCCGTGAGCTCAGTTCCCTGTAGCACTACAGTTCCCTGTAGCACTACAGTTCCCTGTAGCACTACAGTTCCTGTAGCACTACAGTTCTCCTGTAGCACTACAGTTCCCTGTAGCACTACAGTTCCCTGTAGCACTACAGTTCCCTGTAGCACTACAGTTCCCTGTAGCACTACAGTTCTCTGTAGCACTACAGTTCCCTGTAGCACTACAGTTCTCTGTAGCACTACAGTTCTCTGTAGCACTACAGTTCCCTGTAGCACTACAGTTCCCTGTAGCACTACAGTTCCCTGTAGCACTACAGTTCCCTGTAGCACTACAGTTCCCTGTAGCACTACAGTTCCCTGTAGCACTACAGTTCTGTAGCACTACAGTTCCCTGTAGCACTACAGTTCTCTGTAGCACTACAGTTCCCTGTAGCACTACAGTTCCCTGTAGCACTACAGTTCCCTGTAGCACTACAGTCTCCTGTAGCACTACAGTTCCCTGTAGCACTACAGTTCTCTGTAGCACTACAGTTCCCTGTAGCACTACAGTCTCCTGTAGCACTACAGTTCTCTGTAGCACTACAGTTCCCTGTAGCACTACAGTTCTCCTGTAGCACTACAGTTCCCTGTAGCACTACAGTTCCCTGTAGCACTACAGTTCCCTGTAGCACTACAGTTCCCTGTAGCACTACAGTTCTCTGTAGCACTACAGTTCTCTGTAGCACTACAGTTCCCTGTAGCACTACAGTTCCCTGTAGCAC
>CANNZV010003580.1:0-59293 GCA_947561585.1 Caprella mutica
CAATAGCTATTTAATTAGTTGTATCTGTGATACAGCTCTACAATAGCTATTTAATTAGTTGTATCTGTGATACAGCTCTACAATAGCTTATTAATTAGTTGTATATGTGATACAGCTCTACAATAACTATTTAATTAGTTGTATCTGTGATACAGCTCTACAATAGCTATATAATTAGTTGTATCTGTAGATACAGCTCTACAATAGCTATTAATTAGTTGTAACTGTGATACAGCTCTACAATAACTATTTAATTAGTTGTATCTGTGATACAGCTCTACAATAGCTATTTAATTAGATGTAACTGTGATACAGCTCTACAATAGCTATTTAATTAGTTATATCTGTGATACAGCTTTACAATAGCTATTTAATTAGTTGTATCTGTGATACAGCTCTACAATAGCTATTTAATTAGTTGTATCTGTGATACAGCTCTACAATAGCTATTTAATTAGTTGTATCTGTGATACAGCTCTACAATAGCTATTTAATTAGTTGTATCTGTGATACAGTTCTACAATAGCTATTCAATTTGTTGTATCTGTGATACAGCTCTACAATAGCTATTTAATTAGTTATATCTGTGGTGCAGCTCTACAATAACCATTTAATTAGTTGTATCTGTGATACAGCTCTACAATAGCTATTTAATTGGTTTTATCTGTGATACAGCTCTACAATAAACATTTAATTAGTTGTATCTGTGATACAGCTCTACAATAGCTATATAAATAGTTGTATCTGTGATACAGCTCTACAATAACTATTTAATTAGTTTTATCTGTGATACAGCTCTACAATAACTATTTAATTAGTTGTATCTGTGATACAGCTCTACAATAACCATTTAATTAGTTGTATCTGTGATACAGCTCTACAATAGCTATTTAATTAGTTGTATCTGTGATACAGCTCTACAATAACTATTTAATTAGTTGTATCTGTGATACAGCTCTACAATAGCTATTTAATTAGTTGTATCTGTGATACAGCTCTACAATAACTATTTAATTAGTTGTATCTGTGATACAGCTCTACAATAGCTATTTAATTAGTTGTATCTGTGATACAGCTCTACAATAACCATTTAATTAGCTGTATCAAATATGCATTTTGGTCTCACCAAGACAATTACAAGTTTTGGTGAGAATGAATGATTGCATCATACAAGTTAATATTGGAAATAAGGTAAGACGAAGAGGAGACTGATAAAGCAGCTGACGACAGTGTGTCAGAGGAAGCAGCAAAATTTTTGCCTCTCTTTAATGATTCGATTATTTGAAAACTTTAAATTCTGAGATTCCTCCCCCTACTTCTGATCCTTTTGATAACATTTCTGTGAACATTGCTAATTCTATGTACTTCAATAATTATAGCCAACGCCCAGCTCATTACTGTTAAATTACATTCACATGATATTTCTTATGCAATCAAATAAATAGTGTTGTAAAAAGTATACATATATTTAATTTATATTTTTCTCATTCACAAACATTCGAATTGTACTCAGAGAATTATGAAGTAATATCAGTTTAAAAAGCATAAATGTTGAGTAGCAAATATTTCTCAGAAATCAATAGATATTTTCATAATAAGTTCTACCTTGTACTAGATATAGAAGATAATGCGGAGAAATCGGAACAACATTTGATATAAAGTAGAAATAGAATACTTATAAATTACTAGTTTTAAATCAAATTTCACACCATTTTACCCAAAGAAACGAGTCGGTAGGAATAGATTGTATGTATGAACCGGAAAAATTGTACATAGCTACTCCCTGTCCTTGAGAGTCGCCACTGTACCTAGACTGTAGGAGAGTCATAGACACTACACAGTCACTAGTAGTAGAAACAGATTATGCTCACTATTATGTAGAATGCACTAGTTACTTAAGGACTAGTTACTTATCGACTAGGTACTTATGGACTAGGTACTTATGGACTAGGTACTTATGGACTAGGTACTTATTAGTCACGGTATGTATACACAGATTACACACTATCCGTGAGGTTTAAGTATGTAGGTACTTATGAGTCACGGTAGTAACGGTTGACGATTTGGATGTTGGTAGACAAACGTACATACAAACAACTGTCAGTAAATGGCGAGATAGCTAGTTAGAAATTGTAGGTAGATTTGTAAGCGTAAGTGCCTACTGAGTTTAAAGTTAGGTATAAAATATTCTGTAATTTAGTTATCTCGGGAAGTAAAGAACTGAGTGCTTAAATTCAGAATAGTAAAAATGAGGGAATTGACCGAATGGTAAATTGACCGAACGGACAAATAACCGAATTTATAAATGTCCGAACAGACAATTAACCGGACGGATAATTGATCGTATGGATAATTGATCGAACGGATAATTGATCGAACGGATTATTTACCGAATGGTAAATTGACCGAACGGACAAATAACCGAATTTATAAATGTCCGAACAGACAATTAACCGGATGGATAATTGATCGAATGGATAATTGATCGAACGGATAATTGATCGAACGGATAATATGCCGAACGGACAATTAACCGAACGGAAAATTGACTGAACGGATAATTGACTGAACGGATAATTGATCGAATGGATAATTGACCGAACGGATAATTGATCGAACGGATATTTGATCGAACGGATAATTTACCGATCGGACAATTAACCGAACGGATAATTGACCGAACGGATAATTGACCGAACGGAAAATTGACTTAACGGATAATTGATCGAATGGATAATTGACCGAACGGATAATTGACCGAACGGATAATTGATCGAATGAATAATTGACTGAACGTAAAACTGATCGCACAACAATTGATGGCAAAGCTAATAGATCGATAATTAGGTCTAACAGCTATACTTATTACAAGGAAAGATTGTGTACAACAGAAATAAAGTTGCAGAATATTTTCAAGTCTCTAATCTTAGGTTTTTTGCACTGTATAGTTTTCAATAACAAGAATTTTAAATGCAAGTTACTTTCAAACGATGTCTTCAACACGTTATTGCCGAACTCATTATTCAATTGTTTTTATTTTATGGATTCAAATTAGTTTGAACAAAACAATGGAGACACAGAAATACTACAATACATATTGTTAACTAATAAAAATAATATTAATATATAATTTATAATTATATTTCAATACAAATGGATATAATTAATTAGTAATTTTATTTACCTTCATTTGTAAGTTATTTACAATCTCATATAACCATGAGAAATAAGAGTCTCCAAATGATAACAAATTCCAAAGCATGTAATTCTTTGGTAGAGTTGAACAGCTGATTAAAATAATGGTTTTATTATAAATAAATCATGGCGACTATATTTACAAATAGTGATATATTGCATGTTTATTTCTGTGAAAGTCCATGCTTTAGTTATCATCAGCTGATTAGTTTATCAAATCGACCTATTTTCCTTGGGGATCAATTTGATGAAATCTGTTCACCATTCGATCATTTATTTTCTTTCGATTTATTCTCCATTCAATTTATTATCCATTCGATTTATTCTCCATTAAATTTATTCTCCATTCAATTTATTCTCCATTCAATTTGTTCTCCATTCAATTTATTCTCCATTCAATTTATTCTCCATTCGATTTATTCTCCATTTGATCAATTTTCCATTTGATCAATTTTCCATTTGATCAATTTTCCATTTGATCAGTTTTCCATTTGATCAGTTTTCCATTTGATCAGTTTTCCATTTGATCAATTTTCCATTTGATCAATTTTCCATTTGATCAGTTTTCCATTTGATCAATTTTCCATTTGATCAATTTTCCATTTGATCAGTTTTCCATTTGATCAATTTTCCATTCGATGATTTGTTTTCGATAAATTCTACGGATCCCCATTTTTAGACTATGTAGGGTCGGAAGGGGTATCACTGCGCACAATCCCACAAACTCTGTATTTACTCAAAAACTAAAGGTACTAGAGAAACTCTTTTTCTCGTGATGAAATGGTCATGAATGAGGATGGTTCTTAGCTAATTAAGAAATAATACCTAAATGAATATAATACTTATTGTAAATTATTCGTGCGCAACTTTTAGTGAGTGTATAGGGGTATCACTGCGCACATGAAGGGGTATTAGTGCGCATTGCATAAATATACCTAGCACTTATCTGCCCGACCTTAAATACTTCCTCACCCCATTTTAATACTCCTTCTCCTCTCTATCTAAACCTCCTTCTTTACCATCTAAAATCCCTCTCCTACCATCTAAATCACCCTCTCTTCCCATCTAAATCACCCTCTCTTCCCATCTAAATCACCCTCTCCTCCTATCTAAATTGCCCTCTCCTCTCATCGAAATCTCTCTCTCTCTCTTCCCATCTAAATTCCCCATCTAAATTTTCTCTCTCCACCATCTACCCCCTCTCTTCCGTCTAAATCCCCCAGTCCCCATCTAAATGTCTGTGTTTCCCTCTCTACATGCCCTCTCCCCAATCTTACTGTCCATTATCTTTCAAGGACATATTTAATGAATCTACAATAGATTTAACTCTTAAAGTTTACGCACTACTTATATCAAGTAATATAATTCGATCGCAGGTTCATTGTTAATCAATATTTGCTTCAATAACCTCTCACCCCCCCCCCCCCCTAAATACCCCCTCTCCCTACTTTAATACCCCCACATCAAGTTGCATAGATACTACGATCGTATGTTTATTGTTAGTCAATAGTATAATTAAATAACACCTTATTCAATATGTAAGCCTCTATTAAGAGCTAAAAACTCATAATATGGTTATTAATGATGTGCTGTGATACCCCTCTACTCTACTCTAAATCATCTGGAGCATCACTGCGCAGGGTTACGGCGGGAAAACCGTTAAAACGGAGAAGTTGAAAATTTGACATAATGTAACTGTTATTGTTTGTGTTAACATGTTGTTACAATATGATTATCTATATCTCTGTTCTAGAGTTTTTGGAGAGTTTGTAAGATTTAAAAATCACCAGCGTAAACTTTTTTCAGATAGTTTTGAGAGCTCCACATTCATCGCGACTTAACTCTAGAAATATTAATAGGATAATGGTGCGTCATGATGGGAGAGAAGAAGATGCTTGAAATGATGGTGCAATCAGATTGATGCTAAAACGAGTTTTTTTTAAATTATATGGGGTGCGGAGTGATACCCCATAAAAAGGGTATGCGCAGTGATACCCCGTCCGACCTATATAATATTATGAAACAATTTATTCACGAACACAAATTACAGAAAGAACAGGCATCAAAATACAGAATCTACGATTATTTAAAACAGTTTCTATGGCAATATTACTTTATTTATGACAATGTATAAAAAAGTGTTCATGGCCCTTTGCAGCTCTGTAACAGGCTTTCAGGGCACCCTAATTAATATTTATTAAGGATAAAATAAGAGAAGGTTGAAAAATAGGTTCCATAGTATTAAGCATATTCATGAAGAAGAACGTATGTTATTTATACAATATTGCACTTCTACGGTATATGTTTTCCATTGTTGAAGATTCTAGTTAAAATCAGGAAATTATATTGAAATTCTATACAACTGCACTACATATCTGTGGTGGTTAATAATATTTTAAAAAGAACATTAGGCAATATATATTAGTGAACACATTGCATTAATTTACACTATCTTATTCATTAACTTTTTGAAAGACAGACCATCAGTGTAGATATGACTCTAGGACATTTCGTCCACGAATTTCCTTATTTTGTATTTAAAAAATATGAATATGCTATATAGTGCACATTATTTCTCACTATTACATTATTAACAAGGTGTAAATTTATAATACAATATAACTAATTGAATCGAAACATTTAATGTAAACACATAAAAAATGTTTACCTATAGATTACAGTTATAAAATTAGATTTGCGAAACGGGTTGACTGTATCTTTAAATTATTTACCTTGTTTTATATTTTGCATTAATTAATGAGTTATGGAACTGAAATAACAGAGTACTAACAATAATATTTTTGTGGAAACGTAAGAAAGAAGAGAAAATAAGCACAATAGAGGTAAATAATAATAATTATTATTGGTGTTCGTGTGAGATGGAAAATGTGGAGCAATCGGATAACACGTTTGAATAATTAAACGTAAAGCTAAAAAAGTACCAATATCTAGCAAACTGTTTTATACCACATTTAATGGTCAAACACTGGTTTAGTAGTATATTATATACATGTATAAATTCGTCATTAAAACTCATTTCTGCACCAATATTGCTTCTAATAACCTCATCTAAAAAATACTATCGATGTAAATAATATAGTAAGTAATATAGAGATCTACCTTCGTTAAACAATGTTCAATTGTTCATCCGGTTTGCTCCTGTGTAGTAGCAGTATTCCACTGCAGTCAAGATGGTGGTTAAAGTCTGTTTGGTTGGTTTAACCTCTTGTAGGTATTCAGCAAATGCGTAATCTAAAATAATTTAATCTCTGAAAACACAAACGGTAGAGTAGTACGTAGTGTAAGATCCTCTAACCGAGGGATTGTCGTCTGTATAGTTAGGACTGGTCATTTAAAGGGACCAACTCATCAAATCTGGTGGAAATTATAATATTCTATTTCCTGAAGAAGGGTTTTCAGGTAGTGGATTTTCATATCCAAAATTTTTATCGGCGCACCAGAATCCTCCCCCCTCCCCTCCCCACAGGAGGTGTCCGAAAGGAGGAGGGAGTTTGTCAAAAATAGGGATATTTATTTTTTGGTTGGAGAAAAAATGTAATGCAGTGTACTTTTATGTTTGAGAGCTAAGGGCACATCAACCCACCTAATGGGGCAAGAGGAGTGTTCACGTTTTTAGCCATTATTTATGAATTTAGGCTTTTTGGCAAAATAGTAGGTTATGGCTGCTGTAAAATGTGAAGTTTCCACCTAAAACTGAATAGAAGTCTAGGAGTGTCTATACTACAAGAAAAACAAAGACAGTTTTGGAGTCGTCTAAATATTTCGAACAAAATTATAGAGAGATAGTTTCAATTTTTACAATATTTATTAATCACAGTTCAACAACGAAAATCTGGACAATTTCAGTTAGTTAGTAAAAACAGATAATAGGAAAAAAGGAGGAAGAAAATCGAAAATCAGCCTCCATCACTTTGTTATAAATGTTTTAAGGATTCTAAAACTGTCTTTGTTTTTGTTCTAGCATAAATTATCATAGATTTCTATTCATTGGAAATTTGCGACAATAATCAAATTATAAAATCTTTTTCTCAAAAACTGATGTCCAAAATAGAAAAAACATACGAACAAAATGTATTTATTTTCAGAATTTACGTGTACTGTGCAAATTTCAGAATAATCGATCAACAAATTAAAATGTTTACTGAAATGTGAGTTGATCCCTTTAAGAACACTCCAGAATTTATCGCTCAAAGCCGTTAAAACCCGAAACACTATGAAACTAACTCAAATAATTTCAGCCTAGCAGGAATGAAACAATGTGAAACCTTTAACAGCACTCAAGATCTGCATAGGGTGAACGAAACAATGTGACACTATCACTAAGGAGCTACCACAACCACACACACTGCAAGAGTTGACTAGAAATGCCAGATTATATGAACAGAGCTAGAACCAGGAAAAATATAGAGTTATTACACCATGGGGAGAACGGCATGAAGCAATATCCCCCACATTTGAACATGTGTAAACGTAATTCTGCAATATTAAATACCCTTTTCTCATATCACTCTACTAAATGAGTGTCGCTTGAAGAAGAGAAAAGGATATCCTCCATGATAACACTTATCAGAACCTGGCAATAACATAAACTTTTTAGTGAGATGAAAAGAATGAACTGAAAGGAGAAATAGACTATCAATGTTCTCTCTACTTCATTCACATTATCAATGTTCTTTCTACTTCATTCACATTATCAATGTTCTTTCTACTTCATTCACAGTATCAATGTTCTATCTACTTCATTCACATTATCAATGTTCTCTCTACTTCATTCACAGTATCAATGTTCTCTCTACTTCATTCACAGTATCAATGTTCTCTGTACTTCATTCACAGTATCAATGTTCTCTCTACTTCATTCACATTATCAATGTTCTCTCTACTTCATTCACAGTATCAATGTTCTCTCTACTTCATTCACAGTATCAATGTTCTCTCTACTTCATTCACAATATCAATGTTCTCTCTACTTCATTCACAGTATCAATGTTCTCTCTACTTCATTCACCGTATCAATGTTCTCTCTACTTCATTCACAGTATCAATGTTCGCTGTACTTCATTCACATTATCAATGTTCTCTCTACTTCATTCACAGTATCAATGTTCTCTCTACTTCATTCACAGTATCAATGTTCTCTCTACTTCATCCACAGTATCAATATTCTCTCTACTTCATTCACATTATCAATGTTCTCTCTACTTCATTCACAGTATCAATGTTCTCTCTACTTCATTCACAGTATCAATGTTCTCTCTACTTCATTCACAGTATCAATGTTCTCTCTACTTCATTCACAGTATCAATGTTCTCTCTAATTCATTCACAGTATCAATGTTCTCTCTACTTCATTCACAGTATCAATGTTCTCTCTACTTCATTCACAGTATCAATGTTCTCTCTACTTCATTCACAGTATCAATGTTCTCTCTACTTCATTCACAGTATCAATGTTCTCTCTTCTTCATTCACAGTATCAATGTTCTCTCTACTTCATTCACAGTATCAATGTTCTCTCTACTTCATTCACATTATCAATGTTCTCTCTACGTCATTCACAGTATCAATGTTCTCTCTACTTCATTCACAGTATCAATGTTCTCTGTTCTTCATTCACAGTATCAATGTTCTCTCTACTTCATTCACAGTATCAATGTTCTCTCTACTTCATTCACATCATCAATGTTCTCTCTACTTCATTCACAGTATCAATGTTCTCTCTACTTCATTCACAGTATCAATGTTCTCTCTACTTCATTCACAGTATCAATGTTCTCACTACTTCATTCACAGTATCAATGTTCTCTCTACTTCATTCACAGTATCAATGTTCTCTGTACTTCATTCACATCATCAATGTTCTCTCTACTTCATTCACAGTATCAATGTTCTCTCTACTTCATTCACACTATCAATGTTCTCTCTACTTCATTCACAGTATCAATGTTCTCTCTACTTCATTCACAGTATCAATGTTCTCTGTACTTCATTTACAGTATCAATGTTCTCTGTACTTCATTCATATTATCAATGTTCTCTGTACTTCATTCACAGTATCAATGTTCTCTCTACTTCATTCACAGTATCAATGTTCTCTCTACTTCATTCACAGTATCAATGTTCTCTCTACTTCATTCACAGTATCAATGTTCTCTCTACTTCATTCACAGTATCAATGTTCTCTCTACTTCATTCACAGTATCAATGTTCACTCTACTTCATTCACAGTATCAATGTTCTCTCTACTTCATTCACATTATCAATGTTCTCTCTACTTCATTCACAGTATCAATGTTCTCTGTACTTCATTCACAGTATCAATGTTCTCTCTACTTCATTCACATTATCAATGTTCTCTGTACTTCATTCACAGTATCAATGTTCTCTCTACTTCATTCACAGTATCAATGTTCTCTCTACTCCATTCACAGTATCAATGTTCTCACTACTTCATTCACAGTATCAATGTTCTCTCTACTTCATTCACAGTATCAATGTTCTCTGTACTTCATTCACAGTATCAATGTTTTCTCTACTTCATTCACAGTATCAATGTTCTCTCTACTTCATTCACAGTATCAATGTTCTCTCTACTTCATTCACATTATCAATGTTCTCTCTACTTCATTCACATTATCAATGTTCTCTGTACTTCATTCACAGTATCAATGTTCTCTCTACTTCATTCACAGTATCAATGTTCTCTCTACTTCATTCACAGTATCAATGTTCTCACTACTTCATTCACAGTATCAATGTTCTCTCTACTTCATTCACAGTATCAATGTTCTCTGTACTTCATTCACAGTATCAATGTTCTCTCTACTTCATTCACAGTATCAATGTTCTCTCTACTTCATTCACATTATCAATGTTCTCTCTACTTCATTCACAGTATCAATGTTCTCTCTACTTCATTCACATTATCAATGTTCTCTGTACTTCATTCACAGTATCAATGTTCTCTCTACTTCATTCACATTATCAATGTTCTCTCTACTTCATTCACAGTATCAATGTTCTCTGTACTTCATTCATAGTATCAATGTTCTCTCTACTTCATTCACATTATCAATGTTCTCTCTACTTCATTCACAGTATCAATGTTCTCTCTACTTCATTCACAGTATCAATGTTCTCTCTACTTCATTCACATTATCAATGTTCTCTCTACTTCATTCACAGTATCAATGTTCTCTGTACTTCATTCACAGTATCAATGTTCTCTCTACTTCATTCACAGTATCAATGTTCTCTCTACTTCATTCACAGTATCAATGTTCTCTCTACTTCATTCACAGTATCAATGTTCTCTCTAGTTCATTCACAGTATCAATGTTCTCTCTACTTCATTCACAGTATCAATGTTCTCTCTACTTCATTCACAGTATCAATGTTCTCTCTACTTCATTCACAGTATCAATGTTCTCTCTACTTCATTCACAGTATCAATGTTCTCTCAACTTCATTCACAGTATCAATCTTCTCTGTACTTATATGCAGGCGAATAATAATTATAATTATCACCAAAAGTTTAGAGGAATGTTCATTAATTATTTTATCAACTAATTTCATTTATAAGAAGAAATATCAATAAAAGGTGAAAGTAAATACAATTGATTAAATAGAGTGGTAGTACATTGTAACTAATGCTGCGTCCAATTGACTGACCTTGACTAGCTAGACCGCAGTACGTTCTCGACAGAGCCTCCTTATGATCTGTGCTTACGTCGTTCTGATAGGGTACGTTTCGAGTTATCGGACGGTTTCTCATTATCGATCACAAAAGAATTTTTTCAATATTTTTATTTCTATTACTAGTGTACTTTCGCGTTAAGAATAATGGGTTAGGCCTATCATCAATGACAATTTATTGCCCGTTATTATAAGGTGTTTTACTTTCAATGAATTAAATTAAATTTAAATTTTGTGCATAGTCTAATTTATTTTATAGATAAAAAACATTTAAAAATAGAATTTAAACAAGATAATTTTAATATCAAGTCAATAAATTCCCGTGCGTATCATAGATACATTCTTCAAGTTTAATACCCATAGTGTAAAAGCGGACACCAAATAAATAAATAAACAAACACACGAGGGATATTATTAGTATAGATTTAACTTCTATTTTAACTGTTGTACCTACAGGTCATTGTTACCAATTTGAATGAAAATGATAATATGTATTTAAATTTTTCATAACGTGATTACTTGAAAAATATTTAATGTTTGTAATTTGTAGTTATTTATACAGCTATTTTTATATAATAATTGATGATCTATATGACAGTATTCTACACAAATTGATGAAGTCACTGGACGGAAAATTACTCTTTACTGGTACCTAATCCTTATGAAATGTAATGGAAAATGGGATGTGTGATGTGTATGAACAAACACAATAAGTAATGTTCCTAAATATCAAAGAAAATATAGCAATATATGCACGTTACCGTGGTGTGATTAGTTAGCTGCTGGTACATTAAACTAAACTTTATCTTTATTCTCTTTAGAATAAAACCTACCTGCTCACCTAAACTTAGTTAGACGAGAACCTACACTAACTTCTAATTGGCTTACGGGCACTTTAGTAATTTAAGTGATGGTACGTCGTTTGAAATGTGAATCTCATCATTTTTGGTAGAATCTGTAACACCAAGGTTCATAGACTATAACAGGTTAAACGAATGGGGAAAAATTGCCATTGAGAAAACAACATTTTCTGTCTTCCTTCTTGAATATCTCTTAAACGATAGATTAAACTCGGGCGTGAGTCAGAATAGAATTCTTTAGAATTTAATAATCTATCGAATGGTATAAAAAATATTTCAAAGAAATGGTTATTACCACTGTTAAAAGAACAAAAAGCTAACTGTTATTCACGTTGTTGTCCGTTGATTAATGGGCACTGGTCAACATTTTCATCCGCTTTAATTACTGTAGATAAAAGCCTTAAATAAGAACAAACATAATAATGCAATAATAAACTAAGAAATAAACAATATAAAATGTCAATTATTTATAACATAGGTTTCATAGGTTTTAATCTAAAGAATAGGTTTTCATATAAAGAATTTGAGACTCAGCTCTTAGTAACATTTCGTACTATTTCTATTTGTTTAACCTGTTATAGTCTATGAACCTTGAGTAACTCATTTATCAATAATTAAACATATTCTTTTTATTAAAAACATATTCTTTCTATTAAAAACATATTCTTTTTATTAAAAACATATTCTTTCTATTAAAAACATATTCTTTTTATTAAAAAAATATTCTTTTTATTAAAAACATATTCTTTTTATCAAAAACATATTATTTTCGATAAAAACATATTCTTTTTATTAAAAACATATTCATTTTATTAAAACATATTCTTTTTATTTAAAACATTTCTTTTTATTAAAAACATATTATTTTTAATATAAACATATTTTGTTTATTAAAAACATACTATTTTTATTAAAAACATATTCTTTTTATTAAAAACATATTCTTTTTATTTAAAACATTTCTTTTTATTAAAAACATATTCTTTTTATTAAAAACATATTATTTTTAATAAAAACATATTCTTTTTATTAAAAACATATTCTTTTTATTAAAAACATATTCTTTTTATTAAAAACATATTCTTTTTATTAAAAAACATATTATTTTTAATAAAAACATATTCTTTTTATTAAAAACATATTCTTTTTATTAAAAACATATTCTTTTTATTAAAAAACATATTATTTTTAATAAAAACATATTCTTTTTATTAAAAACATATTCTTTTTATTAAAAACATATTCTTTATATTAAAACATATTCTTTTTAATAAAACATATTCTTTTTATGTAAAACATATTCTTTTTATTGAAACATATTCTTTTTATTTAAAACATATTCTTTTTATTAAAAACATATTCTTTTTATTAAAAACATATTCTTTTTATTAAAACATATTCTTTTTATTAAAAACATATTCTTCTTATTAAAACATATTCTTTTTATTTAAAACATATTCTTTTTATTAAAAACATATTCTTTTTATTAAAACTTATTCTTCTTATTAAAAACATATTCTTTTTATTAAAAACATATTCTTTTTATTTAAAACATATTCTTTTTATTTAAAACATATTCTAATTTAGTATAATAATCACAACGGTAAACAAGACACAAATTTTAATTCGGTGATAGACTGAAATTTATCCAATATACGGGGTGACGCACAGAAAAATGTACCGAACTTTCAATTCGTATTTTTCATAAAGCTGTATTTATTTTTGAGAATTAGGTAAAAATTTATGAAAATTTAACTTTTTATGAAGAAGGGTTCAACAAACAAAATGATACCTGAAATAAATCTGTACCTTCAATAGTTGTTGAAATATAAGAATTAAAAGTTCGGTATAGTTTTTTGTGAGCCACCATGTACAGTGTGTGCAATAAACTCTATCCACTGCCTTTGAATATAAGTACCAGGGTATGTATAGTTCACTAATTATAGCTTAGAGTTGCTATTACGTGTCTATGGTAGCAATAGTATGCATGTTACTGTACTAGAAAGATGAACTTGTAGACTCAATTGCAGTGGTTCAGAGGAAACATGTTAGTGACATACTGTGAACAAGAACTCCCTGATCTCATGCCTAATATTTTCATACCAGGGGTAATAAGAGCGAGACATGTCCCACACTTATTCGATTGTTACAAGTCTGAGGCATAATAAGAGCGGGGTATGCCTGTACTGTAAGCGGTAAAATTGTTGTAATTAACTCTTTCTTAAATTGACTGCAAATGTCCTAAAGTGGTCCATTAAATAGAATATATCGTAGACTAACTGCTAGCAGTGATTTTATTACTAAATAGCTGAGCAAGACTCGTGGCAGTTATGTTATCTTCAGAGTTTTCTTTTCTCAAGAAACAACTAGTTTGGATTGAATTAATTATTTTGTTGTAGTAAATGTGAACAAATTAAACGTTTTTGAAACTTAAATATAATAAATTAATTATTGATAAGAAATAGAAATTTAGCAACGACTGCTATTTTTATCGAAGTGGTCCAATTAGACCCAACTTTTTGTCGTTAGAATTAGAAAAACTGTCGTTACTTCCTCTAAATTAAAAGAATGGATAAAAATAAGATAAAGTTATTATAAAGTATATTGGCCTAAAATAACAAAAACAATAACAGAGGTTTTTAAAACTATAAAACAAACACCAAACAATAATAGTAACAAAATAAATATTAAACTTGACTTATTAACATGTAGGGTAAGTTACGAGTTATTGGACAGTGACACATTATCGACCACATGAGAACAAATATTATTATGACTATTTAATTAATTATTTTATTGGCATCCATGATACTTACAGGTATCAAGGATACCAATAAAATAACGAGTTATAATGTTAAATTATACACATTTTCTCCTATGTTCGAAGATGTGCAACTGTCCGATAACTCATCATTTACCCCAAAGAAATCAATGTTTAGGTTACATATAAAATAATAAAAATAACAATGAATACTGTAAAATATTCACATTTGTTCTATAACAATAACAATGGGAATAACAAACAAATAACTCTTTAGATGTTATTTTTGTTAATTCGACTTTATGCAGTTATTTGAAATTGAACTTATTACTATAAATGTATAGTTAAACTTATTACTATATATGTATAGTTAAACTTATTACTATACATGTATAGTTAAACTTATTACTATATATGTATAGTTAAACTTATTACTATATATGTATAGTTAAACTTATTACTATATATGTATAGTTAAACTTATTACTATACATGTGTAGTTAAACTTATTACTATATATGTATAGTTAAACTTATTACTATATATGTATAGTTAAACTTATTACTATATATGTATAGTTAAACTTATTACTATATATGTATAGTTAAACTTATTACTATATATGTATAGTTAAACTTATTACTATATATGTATAGTTAAACTTATTACTATATATGTATAGTTAAACTTATTACTATATGTGTACTTTAACATATTTTTGGCATATAGTTTTGACTAAATTTTAGTATTACCTAAAAACACTGCCTACATTCTAACTAAAAAAGTTACCCCATACAACACTAATTTCCCCAACATTTACCCCATATCCCCCCCCCCTGTCTCAATACTCTGGACTCACTATGACTGTATCAGCTTGAGACAGAGACAGACTCCTCCTCTTCTTCAGTCTGTACGCTTCATTTCCCTCCCCCCCCCCTGTCTCAATACTCTGGACTCACTGTGACTGTATCAGCTTGAGACAGAGACAGACTCCTCCTCTTCTTCAGTCTGTACGCTTCATTTCCCTCTCTCCCCCCCCCCCCCTGTCTCAATACTCTGGACTCACTGTGACTGTATCAGCTTGAGACAGAGACAGACTCCTCCTCTTCTCCAGTCTGTACGCTTCATTTCCCTCTCCCCCTCCCCTTTCTCAATACTCTGGACTCACTGTGACTGTATCAGCTTGAGACAGAGACAGACTCCTCCTCTTCTCCAGTCTGTACGCTTCATTTCCCTCCCCCCCCCCTGTCTCAATACTCTGGACTCAGTATGACTGTATCAGCTTGAGACAGAGACAGATTCCTCCTCTTCTTCAGTCTGTACGCTTCATTTCCCTCTCCCCCCCCCCCCCTGTCTCAATACTCTGGACTCACTGTGACTGTATCAGCTTGAGACAGAGACAGATTCCTCCTCTTCTTCAGTCTGTACGCATCATTTCCCTCTCCCCCTCCCCTGTCTCAATACTCTGGACTCACTATGACTGTATCAGCTTGAGACAGAGACAGACTCCTCCTCTTCTTCAGTCTGTACGCTTCATTTCCCTCCCCAGCAACTGCCTGCAAGAGGCCAATAAGTCTACGGGGATTCATATCCCAATCCTCTTCCCCCGGGGGACAGTCCCGCCTCCTCAGTCTCCCCACCAGCCTCATGCGACTGCTGGGGCGATGCCCCTGGTGCTGAGGCTCTATGGCGCTGCCACGGGGTGTGTACCGCGGTGCTGAGCCTCAGGGGATAAATTATTATAATTAAAAATAGTGATGAACTATTATAAGTAATTACACATAAATTATTAAAGGGACAGTGTATTTACATTAATTGGGGTAAGGTACGAGTTGCAGGAAATATTTTCGGGCACTTGACATAATATATAATAATTATTACTTACCTAACTTATATTTCAACGTTAAATTTTACTATTTATTGTTATAGGATCGAACATGAGGAGCTGAAAGGGGTGACCCTGTATGCATATAACTGACATGTTCGCCGCACCGGCAGGAATAACGCTGCGGTCAGTTTGTTTACCTAATCAGCTGTCTTTAAAGTTTTTAAACAATAACTGTACTGAACCTAAGTACACGCCAATTATAAAGATTATCTATTAAGTATAATATAAACCTAAATTTAAAACATATAAATTAATATAGTATAAATTAAAGTAAAACATGAATAGAAACACAAAAACTAAGAGTGCAAAGTTAGCAATATGTTGTACATGCACTCCATCATTTGTAGTAACTGAGATGTTCACCAGCAGATGGCGCTGTAGTGGAGAATTAATTAAACTGATTTTATTAAATAGAGCTTTAGAAAATAAGGGAATATTTTATTCTATTGATAATGTCAACAAGAGAGAAAAGCTTGTTTAAGGTTTACTGGCCCTTTGCATTTCTAAAGAGCCGTACACACGTAGGGTTTTTAAGTCTTTCCACCAGACTTTTTGCTAAGCTCCTCCTACTTTTTCCACGAGAATATAAGAAAAAATGATATAATTATTATTTATTTCAGTTGGTATCCATGATACCTGCAGCTACCATGGATACCAACTAAAATAAAATTATAATGTCTTTTTTTCTTATGACCGAAGATTTGAAACTGACCGATAATTCGTAATTTGCCCTATAATGTCTATTCAGGTACCCAAGAGTCGGGAGCAGAGCGCAAGTCGTGGGAAGTGAAACTGCAGTGTTGTTTGGGTCAGTCTTACGTACTCCTCACCTCTGAGGTGTTGGGAATATTACACCTCAATGTATTCATCAAAAGACACCTCATCTGGAACTGCTCACGTGAGTACAGGACTTGCATTTCCTTTATAGTACAGCTGTAGCTATACTTAGAATAGAAGATGACTTTCATAGTTATCTTAGTTACTTGTAGCTAGCTACCTGGTAAATATTGTTACCACTTCTATATTTTATTTTGCTAATCCCAATTTATTGTTAATAGTTTGTATCTGTAATTATTGTCTCCCCATCAGTTCCTGAAGAAGATACCCACAGTCTGCGTCCCGTTACCTACTTCAAGACGAAGGGCGCTGTGGCTCTGTCCTTCCAACTCTTCGGCACAAAGTTCCTCTTAATCAACTCGCACCTCTTCGCCCACGAGGAGAAAAACGCGCAAAGGATTCAGAATGTACGCAACATTTCTGCTGCCTTGGACCTGCCTAAGAACCTCAACTTGAAGCACAAACATAAGGGTGAGGAATGGAAAATATTTTATATGTGTAGGAACATGTTTGAACGTGTCAGGAAATGTTCAAACGTGTGAGGGACATGTTGAAATGTGTCAAGACAAATTGAAATTTGAAAAACATGTTAAGACTTGTTCGAGTATATTTTGAGTTCTGTTACTTTTTTCTCTTATTTTCAAGTCGCTATTGAAAATCTTATTCATTTTTCCTGAAGTTATCATCCTAATGGTTTATTTTGTTCCAGACGTTACCAGAAGGTTTGACTGCGTGTTCTGGCTCGGTGACTTCAACTTCCGTCTGGCGGCAAACAGAGACTACGTGCTGGAGAGACTGCAGAAGGGCGTGTCCGATGACTGTGGGATTGTGCCCCACTTGCTGCAGTGGGACCAGTTGTCCATGGCCAAGAACAAGGGGGACATCTTCCAAGAGTTTGAAGAGGGGACAATCACATTTGCCCCCACTTTCAAGTACGACCCTGGCACTGATGAGTACGACACGTCAAGCAAACAGAGAGTACCTTCCTACACAGACAGGATTCTCTTCAGGGTGAGTATTGCTATAGAAATGTACGCAGTAGCTGTCTTAATAAATTCAATATTACTTTTTGATAAAAATGAGGTGATGAATTCGTCCACCTCATCCAGTTAGGGTTTTTGTTAAATATTGTAAAATTTTAGTGTAAACTCACTGATTCAATTTGAAATTTCAAACATTATCAATACCTTTCTCTGAATCTTTTACCCGTTAGTCCCCTCGGGCAAGCATCACCTGCGCAGACTACAACAGCAGCTCAAATTTTTTTTTCTAATGTGATCGTAAATAAGGAACTGTGCGATAACTCGGAACTTACCCTAGGTACTTTTTTAATTATGCAATTTTGATGTTAATAATAAAATTTAACCTAAAAGTGATGAGTGTGCCTATGACGATGTGAAAATAGAGTAAAGGGTCTATCTAACATAGAGTTTCCCCTGTGCAATAGAGTAAAGGGTCTATCTGACATAGAGTTTCCCCTGTACAATTGAGTAAAGGGTCTATCTAACATAGAGTTTCCCCTGTACAATAGAGTAAAGGGTCTATCTAACATAGAGTTTCCCCTGTACAATAGAGTAAAGGGTCTATCTAACATAGAGTTTCCCCTGTACAATAGAGTAAAGGGTCTATCTAACATAGAGTTTCCCCTGTACAATAGAGTAAAGGGTCTATCTAACATAGAGTTTCCCCTGTACAATAGAGTAAAGGGTCTATCTAACATAGAGTTTCCCCTGTACAATAGAGTAAAGGGTCTATCTAACATAGAGTTTCCCCTGTACAATAGAGCAAAGGGTCTATCTAACATAGAGTTTCCCCTGTACAATAGAGTAAAGGGTCTATCTAACATAGAGTTTCCCCTGTACAATAGAGTAAAGGGTCTATCTAACATAGAGTTTCCCCTGTACAATAGAGTAAAGGGTCTATCTAACATAGAGTTTCCCCTGTACAATAGAGTAAAGGGTCTATCTAACATAGAGTTTCCCCTGTACAATAGAGTAAAGGGTCTATCTAACATAGAGTTTCCCTGTACAATAGAGTAAAGGGTCTATCTAACATAGAGTTTCCCCTGTACAATAGAGTAAAGGGTCTATCTAACATAGAGTTTCCCCTGTACAATAGAGTAAAGGGTCTATCTAACATAGAGTTTCCCCTG
Organism: Caprella mutica; assembly: GCA_947561585.1. NCBI lineage: Eukaryota > Metazoa > Arthropoda > Malacostraca > Amphipoda > Caprellidae > Caprella > Caprella mutica. Next base: position 19,410 of record CANNZV010003580.1, read on the forward strand.
TACAATAGAGTAAAGGGTCTATCTAACATAGAGTTTCCCCTGTACAATAGAGTAAAGGGTCTATCTAACATAGAGTTTCCCCTGTACAATAGAGTAAAGGGTCTATCTAACATAGAGTTTCCCCTGTACAATAGAGTAAAGGGTCTATCTAACATAGAGTTTCCCCTGTACAATAGAGTAAAGGGTCTATCTAACATAGAGTTTCCCCTGTACAATAGAGTAAAGGGTCTATCTAACATAGAGTTTCCCCTGTACAATAGAGTAAAGGGTCTATCTAACATAGAGTTTCCCCTGTACAATAGAGTAAAGTGTCTATCTACACTCAGACCCTTCACTCCCAAATGTTAGACGGAGCCTTTACTTTATTTTCTCTTCAGTGTGTGTTTTCAGCACATTAAAGTGTGTTAAAAAGGGAATACTTTACTTGGTGTATTTTCTACTCATTTTAGTGCGTGGAGAATTAATTCATATTATTATGGCTATAATTAAATAAATAATAAATTCTATCAAATTGAAGTAATAATTATTGCTATTGTTTACTTTTGTTGTTATTTTTTATAAATAAAATGTTATTATTTTAGTGAAGTAAAAGACTGTGTCAGTTAGCCCACTAATGAACTATTTTTTTTGATTAGTAATCTATTTGATTAATTTAAATGTTTTTAAACATTTTAATGGCTAATGTAATTTATAAAATAATATTCAGTCTAACTGTTCAGTCCGCACCAAAATGTTTGTATTTCACTGTATTCAGACACTCTCAGTAATAGCAAAGTGGGTGCTGGTAAATAGTAAATTGATAAAGTCTCTTATGCCCATTCTATGCTAGCTGTTAAAACGACGCGTTTTTACTGCCCACTGTACGCCTCTTCAATTAATCACGGTTAAATGAATGGAAAGCAAATTTGCAGACTATACTAGCGTTTCTGCCGCCTTCCATTCTTTTAACCGTGAAGAGGCGTTAACTGGGCGGTAAAAACGCGACGTTTTTTTCTGCTGGTATAGAATGGGTCTTAGATGGTGAAGTTGAACACCCACTTGCCGAGTACTGTGAGTGTCCCTGTAGAATGTAGATAGCACACTAATGCATGTAGTTTGAAATGTAGAGAATTTTCTAAAGATTTTAGTGAGGAAATTAGAACAAATTTGCTTTTACTAATAAAATAGAATAAATAATGAGCATCATATCAAACTTTTAGTGTTCTTTCGAAATATTTTCCGTTCGAATTATTTCAAATAATAAAAGCAATTTAGAAAAATCAAGTTGCAATTTTCTGTTCGGGTAAGTCTGAGTTATTGGACAGTTATGCATTTTCGAACATACAAAAAAATATCAATTTATAATTATTGTAAGTTGATCGAAAATGTGGAACTGTTCAATTACTCGTGACTTACCCTTAAATGAAATAGTCCATTATTCAAACCACATCCAAGAGGTAATTTCTCGTGTGTCTTCCTCTACGAAGTCCCTTTTCTCAAACTCTTTGTGAAGAATTAGACAATATTTAGAGACTTGGTAGCACGGCAAGAAAAGACATCAATAATAAATAGGAAAAAAATACTTTGGTTTCTTTTACTCTTACCAGAATGTGTCTGTCCCCATTGGCTCTATCCTGAAGATGTCTGTGGTGAATGGAAGAGAAGGGGGTGGCGTCCCTTGGGTCCCGAACTGTTGTAATTTGGATAATGGATTGTCTTTTTTCATTTTTACCATGTTTATCATTTTTTTAACGCTACTTGCAGTTTTAGAGGATAGCGCTAGGGTTATGCTCTTCAACTACGAGGTCTTAGATTTTGTGTTGGGTAGACTAGTAGGCTTCTTTTACTATCACCTCTTCATTTTCCTCTTAGATTTTGGTGTTAGGTAGGCTTCATTTACTATCACCTCTTCATTTTCCTCTTCCATCCATGAGTGCAGTCACCGGTGCTTGTGTCCCTTTTCGTCACATTCCTTGGTGAGTGACTGCATTCACGGAGTAGCTTTTCTGTATCCATGAGCATTGTCACTGATGGGGATAAGTGTCTTTGTTCTTGGAGCCACTTTCCTCTCTGACTGCTTTTTCCAGTCCCTTGTACTTAATTTCCTTTTGACGTCAGCGATATGGCCTTTGGTTCCAAAGTTGACTTTTAAAGTTGTTTGGTATTCGTATGCAGAGACGCTTGGCTGTTCACACTGCGAGCGGAGTGGCGCTGCAAAAAACAATAATATTAATGACGCTCCGCTCCGCTTGTAGTGTGTACGTGCCCTTAGTGGATTCTTCCGTCAGTGGGTGTGAGTGTGCTTATACGCAATTAATTTTTAGCGTAATGTGTTTAATTGTTCCTCAAGAGGTTAAACCAATTATGAATAAAATTTTGTTGCATTAGTTTCAATAATAAATAAAATTTTGTTGCATTAGTTTCAATAATAAATACAATTTTGCTACATTAATTTCACGATAAACAACAAAACATGTCGCATCAGTTTTACAATAAATAGTTACGTCTTAGACAATAAAAGTCAAAGAATTTCAGTAACTCAAATCAATTGGTTATTAAATTATGCCTAAATATTTCAAACTGAAATGTGACTCTCAGGCTCATTGATCGTTACATGGTTGTATAGTTATTTTTAACTTGTAATGAAAGATGAACGCACAGTGAAAATTTTCTTAACATAAGATTCGAATACTTTTGTATTTGTTCGGTATTTTTTAATGGAGTAAAATATTTTTTCAGTTTGTTAAAATATTTTATAGTGACAATTTTCTCAATGACAGTTTTCCCACAATGGCAATTTTCCCAGAGGCAATTTTCCTAGTGGCAATTTTCCGCGCACGAATGGTTACAATCTGGAGGGGATGGGAACTTTACAAATAACTATTCAGCAACTTGTACTCTTTTGGTCACTGGTTACTTGGATCTGATCTCCATGAACATAAAGTCTGTAATAGTCACTGTGAAAACAGAGTAATTGAAAACTGAAAACAAATTACCAAAGTTACTCCTGAAATATTTTCTATACCTGGTAATGTAAGTGCGAGACATGAACCACACCTATTTGACATGTTGTAACTCTGAGGCGTAATAAGAGCGGGGTACGCCTGTAGTCAATATCTGCCGGGAATGTTTTTCAATACAATATTTCAGTCGTGGTCAAGGAATCTATTCGGCCGATATAGGACGCAGTGGAATTAGCCCCCAAAGCGGTCAGTTTGGCACCCACGCTGCGCTCTCGCTGCTCCCTGGCTGCCAGAGTGACTTGTCCGATCGACTTGACCGCTGCCTCGAACCTGCTCCTATTTTCAATTGGGTTCTCACGACCATAACACTTTAACGAGTAGGTTTTATCTTCCTCCAATTCGAACAGATTTGAAGGGAAATTTTACTATTTTTTGGTCCATAGAACAGTACAACAAACTTTCTACTTTATAACAGAGCCAATTACGGATTTTAATTTGAGAAAATTTTCAAAGATTATTGTTCTAGTGAAAATAATTCTTGTTATTTTCAGTGTTTATAAATTAGGTTTCACAAGTTTTAAATTTAATGGAACTTTGTTTGTATTTTTCGAAAAAGAAATAAGCTTGAATATGTAAATAATAATATAAGACTTCTCCAACATCAGTACTGTACATAGATCACTAATTCTTTGTTTAACACAGTGAGTGCTAAGTGTACCATATATGGTACACCTCAAACTTCCTAAAATAGATACCACTATTGGTACACATCCTGAATATTATTAATTCTTAATGATTATAATTTCGTTATTATTGCCCTATTTTTAATTAATAAAATGATAAATTTTTTCAAGAAATTTCAAATTAAACACCATCAAAGCGGATATTTTTATTAATTAAGAACAACCCTTTAATAAATTAGTTTATAAATCAAACATCAGAAATGTGCCACACACAAGGAATACATGTCAAATAAAATATAGCACTCAGTGTACTAACGTTAAATAGAGACAAAATAAGAAAATAATCACCTAGATATCCCTCAGTGTCGCTTGTGTCACCCCTGATCTATAGTCTCCTAACCTCACCAACAACAGTACATAGATCACTTATGTTATTGCTAACGTTAAATAGAGACAAAATAAGAAAATAATCACCTAGATATCCCTCAGTGTCGCTTGTGTCACCCCTGATCTATAGTCTCCTAACCTCACCAACAACAGTACATAGATCACTTATGTTATTGCTAACGTTAAATAGAGGCAAAATAAGAAAATAATCACCTAGATATCCCTCAGTGTCGCTTGTGTCACCCCTGATCCATAGTCTCCTAACCTCACCAACAACAGTACATAGATCACTTATGTTATTGCTAAAGTTAAATAGAGACAAAATAAGAAAATAATCACCTAGATATCCCTCAGTGTCGCTTGTGTCACCCCTGATCTATAGTCTCCTAACCTCACCAACAACAGTACATAGATCACTTATGTTATTGCTAACGTTAAATGGAGACAAAATAAGAAAATAATCACCTAGATATCTCTCAGTGTCGCTTGTGTCACCCCTGATCTATAGTCTCCTAACCTCACCAACAACAGTACATAGATCACTTATGTTATTGCTAACGTTAAATGGAGACAAAATAAGAAAATAATCACCTAGATATCCCTCAGTGTCGCTTGTGTCACCCCTGATCTATAGTCTCCTAGCCTCACCAACAATAGTACATAGATCACTTATGTTATTACTAACGTTAAATATAGACAAAATAAGAAAATAATCACCTAGATATCCCTCGGTGTCGCTTGTGTCACCCCTGATCTATAGTCTCCTAGCCTCACCAACAACAGTACATAGATCACTTATGTTATTGCTAACGTTAAATAGAGACAAAATAAGAAAATAATCACCTAGATATCCCTCGGTGTCGCTTGTGTCACCCCTGATCTATAGTCTCCTAACCTCACCAACAACAGTACATAGATCACTTATGTTATTACTAACGTTAAATAGAGACAAAATAAGAAAATAATCACCTAGATATCCCTCGGTGTCGCTTGTGTCACCCCTGATCTATAGTCTCCTAGCCTCACCAACAACAGTACATAGATCACTTATGTTATTGCTAACGTTAAATAGAGACAAAATAAGAAAATAATCACCTAGATACTCTAACTAATCATTTTATTTCTCTATGCTAATAGGCATATTTAAAAATATTAGGCTAAAATTATTGAACCAGAATATATGCCCAAAATAGAGATATGAACATTTTATTATATTTAAATGTAATCAATTGAAAACAAAGCAATATTATGTTAAACATGACTAAATGTTAATTAATTAAAACTACTAATGGCTGAAGTTGATTAAGTATAAGCAAAATACACCTACAGGATTCCTACATGTTAGAAAATTAGAAATTTCTGAAGATTTTCATGACAATTTCACCCATGGACTTCCTAGTTATTCCTGTGGGAAGAAGAAGAACTTTTATTCTAATTATTTCAACAAAATATATTTAGAATCATTAAATTCATGCAGCTAAATACCAAATTGTTAGAATTAAAGTTAAGATGCACGCTAGAGAAATGTTTTCTCTGCTAATTTTATTCACTCACCAAACAGAGTTCCGAGTTGATCGATTTGTCTTCATTCACTGCCCTGTAAGTAAATAAAAGTGAGATTAGACAGTGAAGTAGCATTTATTAGTTTAACATAAAAAACACTATGTTCACTCTGTTATTCTCCATACCTATAACTGTAACTATCAACTTACTCTATTTTAGCCTCATTTGACTAGTTTCGAAATTTCTTTCACCGGCTTGAACGTTAACTGTAAATTTACCCCACTACCAGCATCTTATGTGTTCAATTTCACTGCGACTTGTGCCTATTTGAGTGAAGATACCTACTTATCTAATTTTTGTTTTGTAGGAAATAGATACCTATTTTTTTCTTTGTATTGTATGGAGATATTTTTAGTATTTTCACCAACTTGAACGGTAGCATGTAATTGACCCTATTATTTGTGCACTTGGATGTTCTACTCTCAGTGCATGTAGTGCATGATTTTTCAGTGCATGATTGAGTGCATGATTTTTGTTTTTAAATATTTCACTGGGTTGTACGATAACATCAATTTACCCAAGTATTTCTGCCTGAACTACCTTGCCCTGTCACCAATGTTTTCTCAATGTGTATCCAATGTGTAGCTCGATTAGTGATAAAGGTCTTTCCGGCAAACTTGTGCTTATGCAAATGAGCAGAATGATTTGCTTTGGACTGGCTATATGTTTTTCTCTGTGCTCCATTTTGTCGACTATTCATTTAAATACAAATGTCTTTTACCAATGTGTAGCGATTATGTTGAAATACTATGTGTAGAGTGTTATTTTGTTGATAAGGGTGTTAACACTACAGGTAGCTAAGGGTGTTAACGCTACAGGTAGCTAAGGGTGTTAACACTACAGGTAGCTAAGGGTGTTAACACTACAGGTAGCTAAGGGTGTTAACACTACAGGTAGCTAAGGGTGTTAACACTACAGGTAGCTAAGGGTGTTAACACTACAGGTAGCTATGGGTGTTAACACTACAGGTAGCTAAGGGTGTTAACACTACAGGTAACTAAGGATGTTAACACTACAGGTAGCTAAGGGTGTTAACACTACAGGTAGCTAAGGGTGTTAACACTACAGGTAGCTAAGGGTGTCAACACTACAGTAGCTAAGGGTGTTAACACTACTGGTAGCTAAGGGTGTTAACACTACAGGTAGCTAAGGGTGTTAAAACTACAGGTAGCTAAAGGTGTTAACACTAAATGTAGCTAAGGGTGTTAACACTACAGGTAGCTAAGGGTGTTAACACTACAGGTAGCTAAGGGTGTTAACACTACAGGTAGCTAAGGGTGTTAACACTACAGGTTAATTCACTCACGTAATGTTCTTTAATATCCCTTTAAGTCGTCTCCAAAGTCACAGTCAGGCAGAGTTCTGATATCCAGATCATATCCAACACCTCTGTAAACTCTCTTCACAATGTCGAGGTGTTCTTGTGACGTCACACAAGCTCTGAATCCAGTTACCTTACACCTGTAATTAGCAAAAGAAATGAATGTAATAATGAATAACAAGAAAATAGATCATTGATTTAACAATGAAAGTCAGTATACATTGTGTATATTTTACTTTAGATTCACCAATTGCATCTAATTTATTTAGATTTTAAACATTTATAATAATTTAGTTGAATTATTTTATAATAATGTGTTTAATTAATTTAATGGTAATTGCTGCAGTCGTTAGAGCGTAAATAAACAGACAAATAAAAGGTAAATATTGTGTAAATTGAAGAGCAAATAGGGTAAATAATCTATCTAACATTTGTGAGTAGAGGGTCTGAATGATAGATAGATTCTTTACTCTATTTGCACTTTGATTGTAAAGAATTATATGAAGAATTTATGATTTATTTAAAAATCTACAATTTATTTTGAAAAATCTATTATTTAAAAAAAAATCAAATATATATTATTATATTTAATCATAGCTGAAGTAATTTTTAATTCCAAACATTCCATGCAGTTATTTAAGTACAAAGCATATCAATAACATTAAATTAACTAACTTGCTATTGTTGAGCTGTGTGTAGAATTCTCCAGTCAATGGTTGTCGATTGTTGCAACTATGGTAGAAATTAAGCAGAATTTCACTGTCATCTGTAAGCACTGACACCAACTGACCAACATTGGCACAGTCGGTGTCTGTTAGAGACTCATAAAAACGACACCAAATCTCCACTTTATTTTCCCTCTTCTTCATTACTTCAGTCAAGGGTCTGATGTGACGAGAGTATTGTAACAAATAGATACTCTTGTCTCTCAGGACATCAGAGACAATTGAGACGATGACTGAGTCACAGTTTGAAGAAGAACCTAAATCAAGTAGATATTCATATTCATTGTATTTATCACCTCTAAAGTATTCCCTCAGCACTGCAGTGAATGTTTTGGTGTATTTTGGTATCTCTCCATTTTCTGCAGTTTCCAAAATCAGAAGTTTGATGATATTACCATATCTGTGAGAATAAAATAAGAAAATTATTGCCAATTGTCAATATTTAATGAGTAAAATAAAGAAAACACCAATATTTAATAATTAATTATTTAAATTATATATTAAATTATTTTTACAATTTAAAATATTTTAAATGCGATTATCATTATGATATAATATTTAAAAACTAAAGAAATAGACTAAAGACAAGGGATATAAATGATCAACTTCATAAAAATATTTATATATATGATGAGTGAATGTTTGAGTCTGTCCTGAAATTTTTTACAAGTTTTCTATGAGAGAAATATTTTATATTGTCTAATTTTACCCCTGACTGATATATTTACGGTGGAAAAGTTTTAAACACTTATTAACATTTCAAATTATTTAGTAGTATAGGAATTAGTGAAGTTTATCAAATAATATATTTAAATGTAGTATCACAAGCTGCTGAAGAGTAATTAAAATGCCCTCTACAGTACCTACCCCTGATAACAGAGCTGATAAAGTTAACTCTGGAAAATTACAATGAACTATAGGCAGGCCCCGCTTTAATTACCAAATCACGACTCAGTTAAAGTACCAAATGGTAATCAAAGCGGGGAAAAGTAACAAGAATTATATAATTGTCACTTTATAATATATCTTTATAATATTTCTCCTTTCTTTATAATATTTCTCCTTTCTTTATAATATTTCTCCTTTCTTTATAATATTTCTCCTTTCTTTATAATATTTCTCCTTTCTTTATAATATTTCTCCTTTCTCTATAATATTTCTCCTTTCTTTATAATATTTCTCCTTTCTTTATAATATTTCTCCTTTCTTTATAATATTCTTCATAAAAATTAAAATATATACTAATTAATTCTAATTTAAGTAATAGAATATTTTCTTTCTTTTATTACACTATTTATGTTCATCTTTTATTTAATTTCAAATATTAAATTAGGCTGATGCTATCGTCATTTCGATTGCATCTTTCTGAAGTTCCTGGAAAATATCTTAGCCGTTCATTTAGAAGATATTTAGTACAATGTTTAAATATTAATATTAAAACTTTCACTTTTTCAAAAATACTCTATACTAATTAAATAATTATTTTAGTTAGTTTAACTATGTAAGATTGATGTATTAGATTCATTTAATATTAATCATCTCGAAGAAACTTTCCATGACGTCATCAAAACTTGATTTCGAATGATACACTTTATCCCGAGATCTTGTCACGTCAGACCTGTAATAAAAGTTGCCCTGTGACCTGCTATAGGCAGTAGGCACCTCACAGTCGGTTGGAGGCCAATACCATTGGCGATGGTCGGAGCCATGGTCGTAGAGCAGTGGAGCATATCTTTTGTTTTTAATGTTCATTGTCTAAATAAAGATAATTGTTTTTCTTTTAATTATTTAAAGAAGGTCTGCTTCTTCTGGCAGGCGGCATTTAAAAAAATAAGTTTCTTGAAATGAGAACTAGGGTATGGTGAACCTACCTTTGTAACTCATAAAATATACTTTGTTTAGTATTTGAAATTCTGATAGGTACTGATTTTATCATATTATAAACTAACTAGTTATTATTCATTTTTATATTGTACATTCTTTTAAATGAATGATTGAAATGAAAGAAACTATTGGTAGGTTCTTCGTACTTAGTTACGTTTCAGAATCCTATCTTAAGATAGAAAGGGTATAAAATAAATAGAATTACTTCAATATTAAGTTATACTCAGAAACTGAGAGAACTTGATGTTATTTGGTAACCAATCTTTCAACTTTCTCGCGTAAGATGATATTGTGCCGATTACACAATCTACAGATTTATCTCTGGATTGACGTTACTTCTAATTAAATTGCTCATAACTTTTTTATTGAAATACACACTCCAATGAACTTTGTAGCAATGAATGCGTTTAGATATTAGGTATCGAAATATCGATTTAAAATTTTCCAAAATTGAGTACATAGTCAGCTGTAATGGATGTTCTACAACCTAATTTTTCTCCCCGTACGAATAACATAAAAATAATTAGCCGATATTCTAAAAAGGAACCCAATTCACTTCACTTTGATGGTCTAATCCCAACCAACAGATTCAAAATGTAAGGGAATGTTAAGTTAAAATAAAAAAAATAATATTTGGTGATAATTACTTAGCAAAATATACCGCGGATATCAAAATTAGAATCTTTAACTTTTACCACCAATTGTAAGTTATTTGTGTCTGTTTTAGTAGTTTGACAACTGGTGAACTGTAACTCATGAAAAGTACCACATGATGTCAGTCTGTCGTTAATGTTACTAAAATTAAACTAATTCCCAATTAGTCCAAACTCTTTATTTTCAGGTATGAATTGCGGTTAGAATTAGACGCTTCTCTCACTTTGTTGCAATTAACATTGAGTTTTATGAACCTTTTATTAGGTTTTTCAATTTCTAGTTAGTGGATGAACATTAATTTTATTAAAGCTCTATCTAAATATTTAAAGAATTGTAAATGTTTGGAATGGCAAACTTTAATAAGAAATAGAAAAGAATCATTCTAAATATAATTACTTACCTCTTAACTTCCTTTTCAACGTCAGTGTTTTTAGTAGACACTCCAAGACATTTTAGAAAGTTCTCCCGTAGATCACTTTCTGAAAGATGCCTTGAATTCCAGTCAATGTTACGCTTTTCCATGTTCTTGATCACCTGATCTACTGCCAGATATTCCTGAATTGTGCTGTGTGTGAAGGCGTAAGTCAAAGTTTTACCGAGTTTGAAAGAGGTCTCTGGGGTTAGGATGCACGTGAGTAACCCTCCAATGTCAACATCTCTCGACAACTTTTGTTGACATTTTTCGACTAAGCTTTCGTAGTGATCTTCTTCAAAGAAATATTTCTCACAATTGAAGAGCATGAGACTGTAGTAACTGAACAAGTCAAAAATGTATTTGATTGTTCTTTTGGGAGTCTGAACGTTGCTCTCTCTCAACTTTTTCTCTATTTCTTTATAGAAGATTTCTCTTATTGCTTTGTAAGCACTTTGTTCATTGTGCAATTGAGACAAAGATGTTCTGTTATTCAAGAACAGAGAGATGTACAATGCCAAAAGAACTGGTGATGAAAACACTTTCTGTGCATCTTCATTCAGATTCTCAAAGCTCTTCACCAGTTCTTCAGAATTTACACCATCACCCATCTTATCACCATATCTCCTCAAGAAGTTCACTTTGTTTCTCAATTCATTGAAGGGTTCGATGAGCATTTCATTGTAGCCCAAATTCATCTCTTTCAGTTTGCTAATGAAATTATTCCCTGCATCAACTCTGCCGGAAACAATGCATGTAGCGTCATATTTGTTGCAGAAGGGTATGATTTGATCAACCAGTTCTCTGCTTTTATCATTGACTTCATCGTAGCCATCAATTAAGAAGACTTTTCCCCCCACTTCTTTGAATGCGTCAAAAATGACTTCTTTAGGGGAATAAAAATTGGGAATATTTTCCTTCAGAAAATCACTAAGATTATTTTGCTTTTCAGTACGGCATTCTAGGTAGATAGGTACTCTAAATCTATCTATGCCATAGTAACTCATTTCACTCTCATCAACTGAATTGTCCAATATATTTTGGTACAAGTTTCGCATGAGGGTAGTTTTGCCAGAGCCTGGACCACCATTGATTACCACAAATTTAGTAGTGATGTGGTTGCATAACTCAGTGGAGCTGAAAACATTTTCTTTCTTTCTCTGTTCATTCTTGTCCTTAACAGCGACTGATAAATTTACGGACTGAAAAATCTGAGAAGTACCTATCTTTCCCAAACCGCCTGGCAAAGGGACAGAGGATGAATCAGAATATTTCTCTAGCATGAAGGGTGCACTTTCCTTTTCTACTAATTTCGTAACATTCTTAACTGCGTTCTCATAAGAGCTTGTTGTTTCACGTACCAACTCGTCAAACTTAGCATCCAAATCTGCAATTTTGGCATCAATTTCACTCTGGTCTTTGCCGTAGAGTGTGCCAGCAGTTTTGATGCATTTAATCATTAATATTTTTTTGTCTTCAATATTGGGGTCTCCTTTTGCTTTGATATGCTCATGGCTAACTTCATTTCTAAAGTTTTTAATATTTTTGAGGAGATACTCGATACTATTTTCATCTTTGAGTTTATCTTCCCACTCTTTCCCGCCAGTTTGACTGACCTTTTCCCAGCAGAGAACTGGAAGAAGTTCATGCAGAGTAGTTATATCAAAGCTGGAAAAGTCTTCTTTGTCCAGTGCTGCTTTATTTCTCTTCAGCCATGGTCTTACTCTTATGCCAAGTTTCTCTTCAATCTTTCGGTTTTCCACGTGGTCTTTGATCGTCACTCCATCAGGCTTTTCAAAGCCCCATTCTATTATTGTCCAATAGACCATGGGACCACAGTCGAATTTGATGCGGTCATTCCTCAGTAAATTCAAATCCTCTTGTGGAAGAGTCTGAGGAGATAAAGAAGCCATTGTGCTCAGGAGTACAACCTGCAGGAGAGAAAAATAAAAATGAGTGAATATTGCAAATCACGTATAATCAGACAGAGAAGAAGAATTCGATTTCATAGTCTCTGAGATGTTTTTAAATATTGGTACTATAAAAAGAACGGAAATTCCTTAGATTTTTACAATTTTATAATTAAACATATTAAACATCACTTTATATGTTTTTTTCAATTTTTAATTATCTTGCAATACTCAAAATATGATCTCATTCTTCAGGTGAATTTATTTGACGAATTAATTGTCATCATTGAGCACCACCGCTCTGGGCCCCAACTCTGAGATCAGTAAGCGCTTTAAAGTTGCAAAATCAACCATCCGTTATTATGTGATTAGATTCATTGAAATCCGCACATCTTCGGATGGTCTAAAAGTGTCTCTCACTACTCGAACAAAGAAAATAGTGAAGATTTTTCGTGAAAGAATGAGGAGAAACTCAAAGAGATCCATTCGAAAGATGGCCAAAGGTATGAATGTGACCAACACTTCAATGAGAACCATCATCACAAAGGATCTTAAATTATCTGCCTTCAAAATGACTAAACGGCAATACCCCACACCCCTTTACAAGAAAAAAAGACTTGAAAGAGCAAATATTTTCTTCAGAGCATTGAAAACACTTCATAGTTGAAGTTCAATTCAATATTTAAAACGACAGAGTATATGCTATATCTTCAGAAGCCATTCAAAAATTTTAGAGAACAGTTCGTCGATATCAAAAACTGTCTTCGGTCAATGTGTGGGCCGCTATCTCGAAAACTTGGAAGTCTTCTCCTAATTTCGTGGAACAAGAGAATAAAATCATTTTACGTCGTTGCCCTGATAATTCTTTTGTTAAGGCTCTTGAAGAGATGAAGAATCACTTCAAAGCACGGCCAACGCATGACCAATGGACGAAAAAATTTCACGGTAACTAAAAAAACATCGAATTATAATCCAGATGAGGTTATTAGAAGCAATTGGTTCAGAAATTCAACATGTCCTATTTTAGAGTTAATTCCGTGTTATTGCATAGTTCCATATTTTCGAGCACGCGAAAATCTTAATATAATAGTAATTATTTTACTTTTATTTCAATTGGTATCCATGATACCAATCAAAACAGAAGTTAAAGAATAATTATAATATTTTCTTTTTTGACGTGTACGAAATTGTAGAACCACCAATAACTTGGAACTTAGTACCATACTACCAAAGATATTTCATAGAGCATAAAATTGCTGTTTGTTAAATGTAGCACAATAATTATAGAAATCTAAGTATCTATTAATTACTCACCTATACTGAGTGAGAGTTAAGCTATGGATGGATTTTAAAACATTTAATAAATGCACGATTTTAAACTTTTTCATCACAGTCACAAGCAATGAAAGACTGTATATTATTATTTATTTGCTTATATACGTAGTACTTTAATAACAGAAGAAGTGAAGCAAGTATGTGATTCGTAATAACTCATAGAAAATGAGATACATAATCAAGGAATGACAATTATAAATTTCTTGTTACTTTTCATCGCTTTAGTTACCGTTTGGTAACTAAAGTGAGTCGTGATTTGATTACTAAAGCGGGGATGCCTGTATTCAGTATATGGGAGTTTATTTCAAAATTTTACATGTTGAGCAAGTTAGTATTAATTCCTTCTTAACATGAAACAGCAGTATATGCTCCTACAAAAATGGTTGGGAGACGAGTGGAGGACTTTCATTCAATCCTTTAACTTATAAGTTGCTGTTTTGGATTATAGGACATATATTCGCGTGGTCAAAATCTCTCTTTGTAAAAGCAATAATCCCCTTACCATCAAAAACATCCTGGTAAAAAAATAATCCCTATAAAATCCTCCCTCCGTTTAAAAAAACTTTCGGTCAAACCATTTTACACCACTTCTACTCGAACTCAAAATACCAAATTCTAAATAAGGTACATAACGAGAAGTACTACATGAAATGAGCTTGTGATTGAAAATCTAAATACATCAACTGATGAAGAGCGTTCACACGATCTTTCTTTCTGCTGTTCTATCACATGTGTAGTGAAAAATAAACAGCATGTGATTTGTTAAAGGTCCTCTCCACTCTAAATTGAAAAAAATCTGGAATTGCATTAAATTTGTAGAGCTAAGGTTATATAACACATCGCAGTAAACAGAATTGAAATCGATCAAGTATTCTGTTCACAATTAATTATATAAGAAATATTCACATTCCGATTTTTCTCATTCTGAGATTCATAATTTCATTAGAAGAAAAAGCCCCCCATATGGATGTTCGTTCGTATATACATAGCACATACCTATTCAAATCACAGATCTGCGTTCTAGTAGAAAGTGTATAAAAATTAACAGTTCTCAATATCGGAAAATGTTATGATATATGAAAACGATTACTACAAAATACTTAATTAGGTACTTGAATTCTTTATATGGATCCATTGTCTTAGAATTACGGTATTACGATAAATATTAAAGTTAATCTTAGAATACCTACCGTATTGCTCAATATTAGTCAGTCTCTCTCTCATATTACTCTAGTAACTCTACAGAGAGAAAATTGGAAAACCCTCTGATTTATTCCTTTTTGTTAATCCAAGTAGCCTTTTCAATATTCTTAATTACCTAATTGGTTTGAATTTCCATAATTTGAAGTTAATGTTCGAATACTATAATAGGAGTGCTGTGGTATCACGCTGAAATGGAAATTCAACAAAATTAATCAAAAAAACATTCATTAAGTAGGCAGGTGTTTCTGTCAAGCATTTTTAGTTTGTTACAAAGTAACTCGATTAACACAAAGAACACCTTGAGTGACAATACGGTACCGGTAGCCATGAATCATATTGATATCTATCAATTAGCTTTGTTATTGACTTATTGTTTTGATTTTGTCGGATCGTGTTAGCCTATCGAACAGGAGAGCTTTTTTCTTTGCTTGAAATTCAGAGGGATAAAACTTAAATTACATATTATAATAAAACTATAGAACCAAATTTGAAATGGTTTGCAGTTTTATTATCAGTAACCTTAGTTCTAATGCATAGAGAAATAAAAAAAATAGAGTGGAGGAGACCTCTAACGAAAGGTTTAAATTACTACAATGAAAATGCAAGTTACCTAGCATTATATGTAATATTAATAAATGATTAATATCAATAACTAACAAACCTACCCGGAAAGTGGGGTGGAACTAATTACATAGGTAGCATATACCGGGATGGAATATACCTAGAGTGAAATATACCTAGAGTGAAATATACCTAGGGTGGAATATACCTAGAGTGGAATATACCTAGGGTGGAATATACCTAAGGTGTAATATACCTAGGGTGTAATATACCTAGGGTGTAATATACCTAGAGTGAAATATACCTAAGGTGGAATATACCTAAGGTGGAATATACCTAGGGTGGAATATACCTAAGGTGGAATATACCTAGGGTGGAATATACCTAGGGTGGAATATACCTAGGGTATAATATACCTAGAGTGAAATATACCTAGGGTGGAATATACCTAAGGTGGAATATACCTAGGGTGGAATATACCTAGGGTGGAATATACCTAGGGTGGAATATACCTAAGGTGGAATATACCTAGGGTGGAATATACTTAGGGTGGAATATACCTAGAGTGAAATATACCTAGGGTGGAATATACCTAAGGTGGAATATACCTAGGGTGGAATATACCTAAGGTGGAATATACCTAGGGTGGAATATACCTAAGGTGGAATATACCTAGGGTGGAATATACCTAGAGTGAAATATACCTAGGGTATAATATACCTAGGGTGGAATATACCTAGGGTGGAATATACCTAGGGTATAATATACCTAGGGTGGAATATACCTAGGGTGGAATATACCTAGGGTGTAATATACCTAGGGTGGAATATACCTAAGGTGGAATATACCTAGGGTGGAATATACCTAGAGTGAAATATACCTAGGGTGGAATATACCTAAGGTGGAATATACCTAGGGTGGAATATACCTAAGGTGGAATATACCTAGGGTGGAATATACCTAGGGTGGAATATACCTAGGGTGGAATATACCTAGGGTGGAATATACTTAGGTTGGAATATACCTAGGGTGGAATATACCTAAGGTGGAATATACCTAGGGTGGAATATACTTAGGGTGGAATATACCTAGAGTGAAATATACCTAGGGTGGAATATACCTAGGGTGTAATATACCTAGGGTGGAATATACCTAGGGTGTAATATACCTAGGGTGGAATATACCTAGGGTGTAATATACCTAGGGTGGAATATACCTAGGGTGGAATATACCTAGGGTGTAATATACCTAGGGTGGAATATACCTAGGGAGTAATATACCTTGGGTGGAATATACCTTGGGTGGAATATACCTTGGGTGGAATATACCTTGGGTGGAATATACCTAGGGTGTAATATTCCTAGGGTGGAATATACCTTGGGTGGAATATACCTAGGGTGGAATATATACCTCTTACAAGAATTTGTTGAGAGATAACAAATGCAGTAACTGAGTGAGAAATCAAATTGAACAATTAGCTTCAGCCACAAATTGACGACCGAAAGGAGATTTTGGAGCAGTTCAGCACTGCAGAAATTTACTCGGTTGTTCCTAGGTTGCTATTGAAGCCTTGTGGTTTTCCTGGCTTTGTAGCATTCTTTAACTTGTAAGTAATAATATATAGTACAATAGAACTCCTGAGTTATGAAGTTCTTTTTTATGAAGCACCCAAGTAATGAAGGACCTGAATTATGAAATGATCCTGAGTTATGAAATGATCCTGAGTTATGAAATATTTTCTATGTTTAAATCATAGGAAACTATATTTCTTGAGGTATAACTATAACTTTTCCAAGTCAAGAGGGCAGAAATGAATAATGAATTGGCAGAAAAATATCGTTTGTGTTGGTGATTTCAATGCTGAATCTCAACGTTCGGTTTCATGCAGATTAACAATCTCCTTACGAAGAGTCACGCTAGCTAGTTCGTCCAGGCTATTTTTTCTCAGATCAACAATCAGTCCTGTCTAATTAACACCGAGTCACTCTTATCCAAACAACTTTTACGAGTATATTCTATTGGTTTATTTGTACATTGCATCGTGAGTTATCTATCAATTTTATGATAGGACTATAATAACTTTAATTAAATGATTGTACCTGTGATACAGCTCTACAATAACTATTAAGTTAGTTGTATCTGTGATACAGCTCTACAATAACTATTATGTTAGTTGTATCTGTGATACAGCTATTCAATAACTATTAAGTTAGTTGTATCTGTGATACAGCTCTACAAAAGCTATTCAATTAGTTGTATCTGTGATACAGCTCTACAATAGCTATTCAATTAGTTGTATCTGTGACACAGCTCTACAATAGCTATTTAGTTAGTTGTATCTGTGATACAGTTCTACAATAACTATTTAATTAGTTGTATCTCTGATACAGCTCTACAATAACTATTTAATTAGTTGTATCTGTAATACAGCTCTACAATAACTATTTAATTAGTTATATCTGTGATACAGCTCTACAATAACTATTTAATTAGTTGTATCTGTGATACAGCTCTAAAATAGCTATTTAATTAGTTGTATCTGTGATACAGCTCTACAATAGCTTTTTAATTTGTTGTATCTGTGAAACAGCTCTACAATAGCTATTTTATTTGTTGTATCTGTGATACAGCTCTACAATAACTATTTAATTAGTTGTATCTGTGATACAGCTCTACAATAACTATTTAATTAGTTGTATTTGTGATACAGCTCTACAATAACTATTTAATTAGTTGTATCTGTGATACAGCTCTACAATAACTATTAAGTTAGTTGTATCTGTGATACAGCTCTACAATAGCTATTTTATTTGTTGTATCTGTGATACAGCTCTACAATAACTATTTAATTAGTTGTATCTGTGATACAGCTCTACAAAAACTATTTAATTAGTTGTATCCGTGATACAGCTCTACAATAACTATTTCATTAGTTGTATCTGTGATACAGCTCTACAATAGCTATTTAATTAGTTGTATCTGTGATACAGCTCTACAATAGCAATTTAATTAGTTGTATCTGTAATACAGCTCTACAATAACTATTTAATTAGTTGTATCTGTGATACAGCTCAACAATAGCTATTTAATTAGTTGTATCTGTGATACAGCTCTACAATAACTATTTAATTAGTTGTATCTGTGATAAAGCTCTACAATAGCTATTTAATTAGTTGTATTTTTGATACAGCTCTACAACAGCTATTTAATTAGTTGTATCTGTGATACAGCTCTGCAACAGTTATTTAATTAGTTGTATATGTGATACAGTTCTACAATGGCTATTTAATTAGTTGTATCTGTGATACAGCTGTACAATAACTATTTAATTAGTTGTATCTGTGATACAGCTCTACAAAAGTTATTTAATTAGTTGTATCTGTTATACAGCTCTACAATAGCTATTAAATTAGTTGTATATGTGATACAGCTCTACAATAGATATTTGATTAGTTGTATCTGTGATACAGCTCTACAATAACTATTTAATTAGTTGTATCTCTGATACAGCTCTACAATAGCTATTTAATTAGTTGCATCTGTGATACAGCTCTACACTAACCATTTAATTAGTTGTATCTGTGATACAGCTCTACAATAACTATTAAATTAGTTGTATCTGTGATACAGCTCTACAATAGCTATTTAATTAGTTGTATCTGTGATACAGCTCTACATTAGCTATTCAATTAGTTGTATCTGTGATACAGCTCTACAATAGCTCAATTAACACCGAGTCACTCTTATCCAAACAACTTTTACGAGTATATTCTATTGGTTTATTTGTACATTGCATCGTGAGTTATCTATCAATTTTATGATAGGACTATAATAACTTTAATTAAATGATTGTACCTGTGATACAGCTCTACAATAACTATTAAGTTAGTTGTATCTGTGATACAGCTCTTCAATAACTATTATGTTAGTTGTATCTGTGATACAGCTATTCAATAACTATTAAGTTAGTTGTATCTGTGATACAGCTCTACAAAAGCTATTCAATTAGTTGTATCTGTGATACAGCTCTACAATAGCTATTCAATTAGTTGTATCTGTGACACAGCTCTACAATAGCTATTTAGTTAGTTGTATCTGTGATACAGTTCTACAATAACTATTTAATTAGTTGTATCTCTGATACAGCTCTACAATAACTATTTAATTAGTTGTATCTGTAATACAGCTCTACAATAACTATTTAATTAGTTATATCTGTGATACAGCTCTACAATAACTATTTAATTAGTTGTATCTGTGATACAGCTCTAAAATAGCTATTTAATTAGTTGTATCTGTGATACAGCTCTACAATAGCTTTTTAATTTGTTGTATCTGTGAAACAGCTCTACAATAGCTATTTTATTTGTTGTATCTGTGATACAGCTCTACAATAACTATTTAATTAGTTGTATCTGTGATACAGCTCTACAATAACTATTTAATTAGTTGTATTTGTGATACAGCTCTACAATAACTATTTAATTAGTTGTATCTGTGATACAGCTCTACAATAACTATTAAGTTAGTTGTATCTGTGATACAGCTCTACAATAGCTATTTTATTTAATGTATCTGTGATACAGCTCTACAATAACTATTTAATTAGTTGTATCTGTGATACAGCTCTACAAAAACTATTTAATTAGTTGTATCCGTGATACAGCTCTACAATAACTATTTCATTAGTTGTATCTGTGATACAGCTCTACAATAGCTATTTAATTAGTTGTATCTGTGATACAGCTCTACAATAGCAATTTAATTAGTTGTATCTGTAATACAGCTCTACAATAACTATTTAATTAGTTGTATCTGTGATAAAGCTCTACAATAGCTATTTAATTAGTTGTATTTTTGATACAGCTCTACAACAGCTATTTAATTAGTTGTATCTGTGATACAGCTCTGCAACAGTTATTTAATTAGTTGTATATGTGATACAGTTCTACAATGGCTATTTAATTAGTTGTATCTGTGATACAGCTGTACGATAACTATTTAATTAGTTGTATCTGTGATACAGCTCTACAAAAGTTATTTAATTAGTTGTATCTGTTATACAGCTCTACAATAGCTATTAAATTAGTTGTATATGTGATACAGCTCTACAATAGATATTTGATTAGTTGTATCTGTGATACAGCTCTACAATAACTATTTAATTAGTTGTATCTCTGATACAGCTCTACAATAGCTATTTAATTAGTTGCATCTGTGATACAGCTCTACACTAACCATTTAATTAGTTGTATCTGTGATACAGCTCTACAATAACTATTAAATTAGTTGTATCTGTGATACAGCTCTACAATAGCTATTTAATTAGTTGTATCTGTGATACAGCTCTACATTAGCTATTCAATTAGTTGTATCTGTGATACAGCTCTACAATAGCTATTCAATTAGTTGTATCTGTGATACAGCTCTACAATAGCTATTTAGTTAGTTGTATCTGTGATACAGTTCTACAATATCTATTTAATTAGTTGTATCTGTGATACAGCTCTACAATAACTATTTAATTAGTTGTATCTGTGATACAGCTCTAAGATAGCTATTTAATTAGTTGTATCTGTGATACAGCTCTACAATAGCTATTTAACTTGTTGTATCTGTGATACAGCTCTACTATAACTATTTAATTAGTTGTATTTGTGATACAGCTCTACAATATCTATTTAATTAGTTGCATCTGTGATACAGCTCTACAATAACTATTAAGTTAGTTGTATCTGTGATACAGCTCTACAATAACTATTTAATTTGTTGTATCTGTGATTCAGCTTTACAATAACTATTTAATTAGTTGTATCTGTGATACAGCTCTACAATAACTATTTAATTAGTTGTATCTGTGATACAGCTCTACAATAACTATTTAATTAGTTGTATCTGTGATACAGCTCTACAATAGCTATTTAATTAGTTGTATCTGTGATACAGCTCTACAATAGCTATTTAATTAGTTGTATCTGTGATACAGCTCTACAATGACTATTTAATTAGTTGTATCTGTGATACAGCTCTACAATGACTATTTAATTAGTTGTATTTGTGATACAGCTCTACTATAACTATTTAATTAATTGTATTTGTGATACAGCTCTATAAAACCTATATAATTAGTTGCATCTGTGATACAGATCTACAATATTTATTAAGTTTGTTGTATCTGTGATACAGCTCTACAATAGCTATTTAATTAGTTGTATTTGTGATACAGCTCTACAACAACTATTTAATTAGTTGTATCTGTGATACAGCTCCACAATAACTATTTAATTAGTTGTATCTGTGATACAGCTCTACAATAACTATTTAATTAGTTGTATCTGTGATACAGCTCTACAATAGCTATTTAATTAGTTGTATCTGTGATAATGCTCTACAATAGCTATTTAATTAGTTGTATCTGTGATACAGCTCTACAATAACTATTTAATTAGTTGTATCTGTGATACAGCTATACAATAACTATTTCATTAGTTGTATCTGTGATACAGCTCTACAATAGCTATTTAATTAGTTGTATCTGTGATACAGCTCTACAATAGCAATTTAATTAATTGTATCTGTGATACAGCTCTACAATAACTATTTAATTAGTTGTATCTGTGATACAGCTCAACAATAGCTATTTAATTAGTTGTATCTGTGATACAGCTCTACAATAACTATTTAATTAGTTGTATCTGTGATACAGCTCTACAATAGCTATTTAATTAGTTGTATTTTTGATACAGCTCTACAACAGCTATTTAATTAGTTGTATCTGTGATACAGCTCTGCAACAGTTATTTAATTAGTTGTATATGTGATACAGTTCTACAATGGCTATTTAATTAGTTGTATCTGTGATACAGCTGTACAATAACTATTTAATTAGTTGTATCTGTGATACAGCTCTACACTAACCATTTAATTAGTTGTATCTGTGATACAGCTCTACAATAACTATTAAATTAGTTGTATCTGTGATACAGCTCTACAATAGCTATTTAATTAGTTGTATCTGTGATACTGCTCTACAATAGCTATTTAATTAGTTGTATCTGTGATACAGCTCTACATTAGCTATTCAATTAGTTGTATCTGTGATTCAGCTCTACAATAACTATTTAATTAGTTGTATCTGTGATACAGCTCTACAATAGCTATTTAGTTAGTTGTATCTGTGATACAGTTCTACAATATCTATTTAATTAGTTGTATCTGTGATACAGCTCTACAGTAACTATTTAATTAGTTGTATCTGTGATACAGCTCTAAGATAGCTATGTAATTAGTTGTATCTGTGATACAGCTCTACAATAGCTATTTAATTTTTTGTATCTGTGATACAGCTCTACTATAACTATTTAATTAGTTGTATTTGTGATACAGCTCTACAATAACTATATAATTAGTTGCATCTGTGATACAGATCTACAATAACTATTAAGTTAGTTGTATCTGTGATACAGCTCTACAATAGCTATTTAATTTGTTGTATCTGTGATTCAGCTCTACAATAACTATTTAATTAGTTGTATCTGTGATACAGCTCTACAATAACTATTTAATTAGTTGTATCTGTGATACAGCTCTACAATAACTATTTAATTAGTTGTATCTGTGATACAGCTCTACAATAGCTATTTAATTAGTTGTATCTGTGATACAGCTCTACAATAGCTATTTAATTAGTTGTATCTGTGATACAGCTCTACAATAGCTATTCAATTCGTTGTATCTGTGATACAGCTCCACAATAGCTATTTAGTAAGTTGTATCTGTGATACAGTTCTACAATAACTATTTAATTAGTTGTATCTGTGATACAGCTCCACAATAGCTATTCAATTAGTTGTATCTGTGATAGAGCTCTACAATAACTATTTAATTAGTTGTATCTGTGATACAGCTCTACAATAGCTAATAAATTAGATGTAACTGTGATACAGCTCTACAATACCTATTCAATTAGTTGTATCTGTGATACAGCTCTACAATAGCTATTTAATTAGTTGTATCTGTGATACAGCTCTACAATAGCTCTCTTATTAGTTGTATCTGTGATACAGCTCTACAATAGCTATTTAATTAGTTGTATCTGTGATACAGCTCTACAATAGCTATTTAATTTGTTGTATCTGTGATACAGCTCTACTATAACTATTTAATTAGTTGTATCTGTGATACAGCTCTACAATAACTATTTAATTAGTTTTATCTGTGATACAGCTTTACAATAACTATTAAGTTAGTTGCATCTGTGATACAGCTCTACAATAACTATATAATTAGTTGCATCTGTGATACAGATCTACAATATTTATTAAGTTTGTTGTATCTGTGATACAGCTCTACAATAGCTATTTAATTAGTTGTATATGTGATACAGCTCTACAACAAATATTTAATTAGTTGTATCTGTGATACAGCTCCACAATAACTATTTAATTAGTTGTATCTGTGATACAGCTCTACAATAACTATTTAATTAGTTGTATCTGTGATACAGCTCTACAATAGCTATTTAATTAGTTGTATCTGTGATAATGCTCTACAATAGCTATTTAATTAGTTGTATCTGTGATACAGCTCTACAATAACTATTTAATTAGTTGTATCTGTGATACAGCTATACAATAACTATTTCATTAGTTGTATCTGTGATACAGCTCTACAATAGCTATTTAATTAGTTGTATCTGTGATACAGCTCTACAATAGCAATTTAATTAATTGTATCTGTGATACAGCTCTACAATAACTATTTAATTAGTTGTATCTGTGATACAGCTCTAAGATAGCTATTTAATTAGTTGTATCTGTGATACAGCTCTACAATAGCTATTTAATTTGTTGTATCTGTGATACAGCTCTACTATAACTATTTAATTAGTTGTATTTGTGATACAGCTCTAAAAATAACTATATAATTAGTTGCATCTGTGATACAGATCTACAATAACTATTAAGTTAGTTGTATCTGTGATACAGCTCTACAATAGCTATTTAATTTGTTGTATCTGTGATTCAGCTCTACAATAACTATTTAATTAGTTGTATCTGTGATACAGCTCTACAATAACTATTTAATTAGTTGTATCTGTGATACAGCTCTACAATAACTATTTAATTAGTTGTATCTGTGATACAGCTCTACAATAGCTATTTAATTAGTTGTATCTGTGATACAGCTCTACAATAGCTATTTAATTAGTTGTATCTGTGATACAGCTCTACAATAGCTATTCAATTAGTTGTATCTGTGATACAGCTCCACAATAGCTATTTAGTAAGTTGTATCTGTGATACAGTTCTACAATAACTATTTAATTAGTTGTATCTGTGATACAGCTCCACAATAGCTATTCAATTAGTTGTATCTGTGATAGAGCTCTACAATAACTATTTAATTAGTTGTATCTGTGATACAGCTCTACAATAGCTAATAAATTAGATGTAACTGTGATACAGCTCTACAATACCTATTCAATTAGTTGTATCTGTGATACAGCTCTACAATAGCTATTTAATTAGTTGTATCTGTGATACAGCTCTACAATAGCTCTCTTATTAGTTGTATCTGTGATACAGCTCTACAATAGCTATTTAATTAGTTGTATCTGTGATACAGCTCTACAATAGCTATTTAATTTGTTGTATCTGTGATACAGCTCTACTATAACTATTTAATTAGTTGTTTCTGTGATACAGCTCTACAATAACTATTTAATTAGTTTTATCTGTGATACAGCTTTACAATAACTATTAAGTTAGTTGCATCTGTGATACAGCTCTACAATAACTATATAATTAGTTGCATCTGTGATACAGATCTACAATATTTATTAAGTTTGTTGTATCTGTGATACAGCTCTACAATAGCTATTTAATTAGTTGTATTTGTGATACAGCTCTACAACAACTATTTAATTAGTTGTATCTGTGATACAGCTCCACAATAACTATTTAATTAGTTGTATCTGTGATACAGCTCTACAATAACTATTTAATTAGTTGTATCTGTGATACAGCTCTACAATAGCTATTTAATTAGTTGTATCTGTGATAATGCTCTACAATAGCTATTTAATTAGTTGTATCTGTGATACAGCTCTACAATAACTATTTAATTAGTTGTATCTGTGATACAGCTATACAATAACTATTTCATTAGTTGTATCTGTGATACAGCTCTACAATAGCTATTTAATTAGTTGTATCTGTGATACAGCTCTACAATAGCAATTTAATTAATTGTATCTGTGATACAGCTCTACAATAACTATTTAATTAGTTGTATCTGTGATACAGCTCAACAATAGCTATTTAATTAGTTGTATCTGTGATACAGCTCTACAATAACTATTTAATTAGTTGTATCTGTGAAACAGCTCTACAATAGCTATTTAATTAGTTGTATTTTTGATACAGCTCTACAACAGCTATTTAATTAGTTGTATCTGTGATACAGCTCTGCAACAGTTATTTAATTAGTTGTATATGTGATACAGTTCTACAATGGCTATTTAATTAGTTGTATCTGTGATACAGCTGTACAATAACTATTTAATTAGTTGTATCTGTGATACAGCTCTACAAAAGCTATTTAATTAGTTGTATCTGTTATACAGCTCTACAATAGCTATTAAATTAGTTGTATATGTGATACAGCTCTACAATAGATATTTGATTAGTTGTATCTGTGATACAGCTCTACAATAACTATTTAATTATTTGTATCTCTGATACAGCTCTACAATAGCTATTTAATTAGTTGCATCTGTGATACAGCTCTACACTAACCATTTAATTAGTTGTATTTGTGATACAGCTCTACAATAACTATTAAATTAGTTGTATCTGTGATACAGCTCTACAATAGCTATTTAATTAGTTGTATCTGTGATACTGCTCTACAATAGCTATTTAATTAGTTGTATCTGTGATACAGCTCTACATTAGCTATTCAATTAGTTGTATCTGTGATTCAGCTCTACAATAACTATTTAATTAGTTGTATCTGTGATACAGCTCTACAATAGCTATTTAGTTAGTTGTATCTGTGATACAGTTCTACAATATCTATTTAATTAGTTGTATCTGTGATACAGCTCTACAATAACTATTTAATTAGTTGTATCTGTGATACAGCTCTAAGATAGCTATTTAATTAGTTGTATCTGTGATACAGCTCTACAATAGCTATTTAATTTGTTGTATCTGTGATACAGCTCTACTATAACTATTTAATTAGTTGTATTTGTGATACAGCTCTACAATAACTATATAATTAGTTGCATCTGTGATACAGATCTACAATAACTATTAAGTTAGTTGTATCTGTGATACAGCTCTAAAATAGCTATTTAATTTGTTGTATTTGTGATTCAGCTCTACAATAACTATTTAATTAGTTGTATCTGTGATACAGCTCTACAATAACTATTTAATTAGTTGTATCTGTGATACAGCTCTACAATAACTATTTAATTAGTTGTATCTGTGATACAGCTCTACAATAGCTATTTAATTAGTTGTATCTGTGATACAGCTCTACAATAGCTATTTAATTAGTTGTATCTGTGATACAGCTCTACAATAGCTATTCAATTAGTTGTATCTGTGATACAGCTCCACAATAGCTATTTAGTAAGTTGTATCTGTGATACAGTTCTACAATAACTATTTAATTAGTTGTATCTGTGATACAGCTCCACAATAGCTATTCAATTAGTTGTATCTGTGATAGAGCTCTACAATAACTATTTAATTAGTTGTATCTGTGATACAGCTCTACAATAGCTAATAAATTAGATGTAACTGTGATACAGCTCTACAATACCTTTTCAATTAGTTGTATCTGTGATACAGCTCTACAATAGCTATTTAATTAGTTGTATCTGTGATACAGCTCTACAATAGCTCTCTTATTAGTTGTATCTGTGATACAGCTCTACAATAGCTATTTAATTAGTTGCATCTGTGATACAGCTCTACAATAGCTATTTAATTTGTTGTATCTGTGATACAGCTCTACTATAACTATTTAATTAGTTGTATCTGTGATACAGCTCTACAATAACTATTTAATTAGTTTTATCTGTGATACAGCTTTACAATAACTATTAAGTTAGTTGTATCTGTAATAAAGCTCTACAATAGCTATTTAATTTGTTGTATCTGTGATACAGCTCTACAATAACTATTTAATTAGTTGTATCTGAGATACAGCTCTACAATAACTATTTAATTAGTTGTATTTGTGATACAGCTCTACAATAGCTATTTAATTAGTTGTATATGTGATACAGCTCTACAATAGCTATTTAATTAGTTGTATCTGTGATACAGCTATACAATAGCTATTTAATTAGTTGTAACTGTGATACAGCTTTACAATAGCTATTTAATTAGTTGTATCTGTGATACAGCTCTACAATAACTATTTAATTAGTTGTATTTGTGATACAGCTCTACAACAACTATTTAATTAGTTGTATCTGTGATACAGCTCTACAATAGCTATTTAATTAGTTGTATCTGTGATACAGCTCTACAATAGCTATTTAATTAGTTGTATCTCTGATACAGATCTACAATAGCTATTTAATTAGTTGGATCTGTGATAAAGCTCTACAATAGCTATTTAATTAGTTGTATCTGTGATACAGCTCTACAATAACTATTTAATTAGTTGTATTTGTGATACAGCTCTACAACAGCTATTTAATTAGTTGTATATGTGATACAGCTCTACAATAACTATTTATTTAGTTGTATTTGTGATACAGCTCTACAATTGCTATTTAATTAGTTGTATCTGTGATACACCTCTACAATAACTATTTAATTAGTTGTATTTGTGATACAGCTCTACAATAGCTATTTAATTAGTTGTATCTGTGATACAGCTCTACAATAACTATTTAATTAGTTGTATCTGTGATACAGCTCTACAATAACTATTTAATTAGTTGTATCTGTGATACAGCTCTACAATAACTATTTAATTAGTTGTATCTGTGATACAGCTCTACAATAGCTATTTAATTAGTTGTATCTGTGATACAGCTCTACAATAGCTATTTAATTAGTTGTATCTGTGATACAGCTCTACAATAGCTATTCAATTAGTTGTATCTGTGATACAGCTCCACAATAGCTATTTAGTAAGTTGTATCTGTGATACAGTTCTACAATAACTATTTAATTAGTTGTATCTGTGATACAGCTCCACAATAGCTATTCAATTAGTTGTATCTGTGATAGAGCTCTACAATAACTATTTAATTAGTTGTATCTGTGATACAGCTCTACAATAGCTAATAAATTAGATGTAACTGTGATACAGCTCTACAATACCTATTCAATTAGTTGTATCTGTGATACAGCTCTACAATAGCTATTTAATTAGTTGTATCTGTGATACAGCTCTACAATAGCTCTCTTATTAGTTGTATCTGTGATACAGCTCTACAATAGCTATTTAATTAGTTGTATCTGTGATACAGCTCTACAATAGCTATTTAATTTGTTGTATCTGTGATACAGCTCTACTATAACTATTTAATTAGTTGTATCTGTGATACAGCTCTACAATAACTATTTAATTAGTTTTATCTGTGATACAGCTTTACAATAACTATTAAGTTAGTTGCATCTGTGATACAGCTCTACAATAACTATATAATTAGTTGCATCTGTGATACAGATCTACAATATTTATTAAGTTTGTTGTATCTGTGATACAGCTCTACAATAGCTATTTAATTAGTTGTATTTGTGATACAGCTCTACAACAACTATTTAATTAGTTGTATCTGTGATACAGCTCCACAATAACTATTTAATTAGTTGTATCTGTGATACAGCTCTACAATAACTATTTAATTAGTTGTATCTGTGATACAGCTCTACAATAGCTATTTAATTAGTTGTATCTGTGATAATGCTCTACAATAGCTATTTAATTAGTTGTATCTGTGATACAGCTCTACAATAACTATTTAATTAGTTGTATCTGTGATACAGCTATACAATAACTATTTCATTAGTTGTATCTGTGATACAGCTCTACAATAGCTATTTAATTAGTTGTATCTGTGATACAGCTCTACAATAGCAATTTAATTAATTGTATCTGTGATACAGCTCTACAATAACTATTTAATTAGTTGTATCTGTGATACAGCTCAACAATAGCTATTTAATTAGTTGTATCTGTGATACAGCTCTACAATAACTATTTAATTAGTTGTATCTGTGATACAGCTCTACAATAGCTATTTAATTAGTTGTATTTTTGATACAGCTCTACAACAGCTATTTAATTAGTTGTATCTGTGATACAGCTCTGCAACTGTTATTTAATTAGTTGTATATGTGATACAGTTCTACAATGGCTATTTAATTAGTTGTATCTGTGATACAGCTGTACAATAACTATTTAATTAGTTGTATCTGTGATACAGCTCTACAAAAGCTATTTAATTAGTTGTATCTGTTATACAGCTCTACAATAGCTATTAAATTAGTTGTATATGTGATACAGCTCTACAATAGATATTTGATTAGTTGTATCTGTGATACAGCTCTACAATAACTATTAAATTAGTTGTATCTGTGATACAGCTCTACAATAGCTATTTAATTAGTTGTATCTGTGATACTGCTCTACAATAGCTATTTAATTAGTTGTATCTGTGATACAGCTCTACATTAGCTATTCAATTAGTTGTATCTGTGATTCAGCTCTACAATAACTATTTAATTAGTTGTATCTGTGATACAGCTCTAAAATAGCTATTTAGTTAGTTGTATCTGTGATACAGTTCTACAATATCTATTTAATTAGTTGTATCTGTGATACAGCTCTACAATAACTATTTAATTAGTTGTATCTGTGATACAGCTCTAAGATAGCTATTTAATTAGTTGTATCTGTGATACAGCTCTACAATAGCTATTTAATTTGTTGTATCTGTGATACAGCTCTACTATAACTATTTAATTAGTTGTATTTGTGATACAGCTCTACAATAACTATATAATTAGTTGCATCTGTGATACAGATCTACAATAACTATTAAGTTAGTTGTATCTGTGATACAGCTCTACAATAGCTATTTAATTTGTTGTATCTGTGATTCAGCTCTACAATAACTATTTAATTAGTTGTATCTGTGATACAGCTCTACAATAACTATTTAATTAGTTGTATCTGTGATACAGCTCTACAATAACTATTTAATTAGTTGTATCTGTGATACAGCTCTACAATAACTATTTAATTAGTTGTATCTGTGATACAGCTCTACAATAGCTAATAAATTAGATGTAACTGTGATACAGCTCTACAATACCTATTCAATTAGTTGTATCTGTGATACAGCTCTACAATAGCTATTTAATTAGTTGTATCTGTGATACAGCTCTACAATAGCTCTCTTATTAGTTGTATCTGTGATACAGCTCTACAATAGCTATTTAATTAGTTGCATCTGTGATACAGCTCTACAATAGCTATTTAATTTGTTGTATCTGTGATACAGCTCTACTATAACTATTTAATTAGTTGTATCTGTGATACAGCTCTACAATAACTATTTAATTAGTTTTATCTGTGATACAGCTTTACAATAACTATTAAGTTTGTTGTATCTGTAATAAAGCTCTACAATAGCTATTTAATTTGTTGTATCTGTGATACAGCTCTACAATAACTATTTAATTAGTTGTATCTGAGATACAGCTCTACAATAACTATTTAATTAGTTGTATCTGTGATACAGCTCTACAATAGCTATTTAATTAGTTGTATATGTGATACAGCTCTACAATAGCTATTTAATTAGTTGTATCTGTGATACAGCTATACAATAGCTATTTAATTAGTTGTAACTGTGATACAGCTTTACAATAGCTATTTAATTAGTTGTATCTGTGATACAGCTCTACAATAACTATTTAATTAGTTGTATTTGTGATACAGCTCTACAACAACTATTTAATTAGTTGTATCTGTGATACAGCTCTACAATAGCTATTTAATTAGTTGTATCTGTGATACAGCTCTACAATAGCTATTTAATTAGTTGTATCTCTGATACAGATCTACAATAGCTATTTAATTAGTTGGATCTGTGATAAAGCTCTACAATAGCTATTTAATTAGTTGTATCTGTGATACAGCTCTACAATAGCTAATAAATTAGATGTAACTGTGATACAGCTCTACAATACCTATTCAATTAGTTGTATCTGTGATACAGCTCTACAATAGCTATTTAATTAGTTGTATCTGTGATACAGCTCTACAATAGCTCTCTTATTAGTTGTATCTGTGATACAGCTCTACAATAGCTATTTAATTAGTTGTATCTGTGATACAGCTCTACAATAGCTATTTAATTTGTTGTATCTGTGATACAGCTCTACTATAACTATTTAATTAGTTGTATCTGTGATACAGCTCTACAATAACTATTTAATTAGTTTTATCTGTGATACAGCTCTACAATAACTATTTAATTAGTTGTAACTGTGATACAGCTCTTCAATAGCTATTTAATTAGTTGTATCTGTGATACAGCTCTTCAATAGCTATTTAATTAGTTGTATTTGTGATACAGCTCTACAACAACTATTTAATTAGTTGTATCTGTGATACAGCTCCACAATAACTATTTAATTAGTTGTATCTGTGATACAGCTCTACAATAGCTATTTAATTAGTTGTATCTGTGATAATGCTCTACAATAGCTATTTAATTAGTTGTATCTGTGATACAGCTCTACAATAACTATTTAATTAGTTGTATCTGTGATACAGCTATACAATAACTATTTCATTAGTTGTATCTGTGATACAGCTCTACAATAGCTATTTAATTAGTTGTATCTGTGATACAGCTCTACAATAGCTATTTAATTAGTTGTATCTGTGATAATGCTCTACAATAGCTATTTAATTAGTTGTATCTGTGATACAGCTCTACAACAACTATTTAATTAGTTGTATCTGTGATACAGCTCCACAATAACTATTTAATTAGTTGTATCTGTGATACAGCTCTACAATAACTATTTAATTAGTTGTATCTGTGATACAGCTCTACAATAGCTATTTAATTAGTTGTATCTGTGATAATGCTCTACAATAGCTATTTAATTAGTTGTATTTGTGATACAGCTCTACAACAACTATTTAATTAGTTGTATCTGTGATACAGCTCCACAATAACTATTTAATTAGTTGTATCTGTGATACAGCTCTACAATAACTATTTAATTAGTTGTATCTGTGATACAGCTCTACAATAGCTATTTAATTAGTTGTATCTGTGATAATGCTCTACAATAGCTATTTAATTAGTTGTATTTGTGATACAGCTCTACAACAACTATTTAATTAGTTGTATCTGTGATACAGCTCCACAATAACTATTTAATTAGTTGTATCTGTGATACAGCTCTACAATAACTATTTAATTAGTTGTATCTGTGATACAGCTCTACAATAGCTATTTAATTAGTTGTATCTGTGATAATGCTCTACAATAGCTATTTAATTAGTTGTATCTGTGATACAGCTCTACAATAACTATTTAATTAGTTGTATCTGTGATACAGCTATACAATAACTATTTCATTAGTTGTATCTGTGATACAGCTCTACAATAGCTATTTAATTAGTTGTATCTGTGATACAGCTCTACAATAGCAATTTAATTAATTGTATCTGTGATACAGCTCTACAATAACTATTTAATTAGTTGTATCTGTGATACAGCTCAAAAATAGCTATTTAATTAGTTGTATCTGTGATACAGCTCTACAATAACTATTTAATTAGTTGTATCTGTGATACAGCTCTACAATAGCTATTTAATTAGTTGTATTTTTGATACAGCTCTACAACAGCTATTTAATTAGTTGTATCTGTGATACAGCTCTGCAACAGTTATTTAATTAGTTGTATATGTGATACAGTTCTACAATGGCTATTTAATTAGTTGTATCTGTGATACAGCTGTACAATAACTATTTAATTAGTTGTATCTGTGATACAGCTCTACAAAAGCTATTTAATTAGTTGTATCTGTTATACAGCTCTACAATAGCTATTAAATTAGTTGTATATGTGATACAGCTCTACAATAGATATTTGATTAGTTGTATCTGTGATACAGCTCTACAATAACTATTTAATTATTTGTATCTCTGATACAGCTCTACAATAGCTATTTAATTAGTTGCATCTGTGATACAGCTCTACACTAACCATTTAATTAGTTGTATCTGTGATACAGCTCTACAATAACTATTAAATTAGTTGTATCTGTGATACAGCTCTACAATAGCTATTTAATTAGTTGTATCTGTGATACTGCTCTACAATAGCTATTTAATTAGTTGTATCTGTGATACAGCTCTAAATTAGCTATTCAATTAGTTGTATCTGTGATTCAGCTCTACAATAACTATTTAATTAGTTGTATCTGTGATACAGCTCTACAATAGCTATTTAGTTAGTTGTATCTGTGATACAGTTCTACAATATCTATTTAATTAGTTGTATCTGTGATACAGCTCTACAATAACTATTTAATTAGTTGTATCTGTGATACAGCTCTAAGATAGCTATTTAATTAGTTGTATCTGTGATACAGCTCTACAATAGCTATTTAATTTGTTGTATCTGTGATACAGCTCTACTATAACTATTTAATTAGTTGTATTTGTGATACAGCTCTACAATAACTATATAATTAGTTGCATCTGTGATACAGATCTACAATAACTATTAAGTTAGTTGTATCTGTGATACAGCTCTACAATAGCTATTTAATTTGTTGTATCTGTGATTCAGCTCTACAATAACTATTTAATTAGTTGTATCTGTGATACAGCTCTACAATAACTATTTAATTAGTTGTATCTGTGATACAGCTCTACAATAACTATTTAATTAGTTGTATCTGTGATACAGCTCTACAATAACTATTTAATTAGTTGTATCTGTGATACAGCTCTACAATAGCTAATAAATTAGATGTAACTGTGATACAGCTCTACAATACCTATTCAATTAGTTGTATCTGTGATACAGCTCTACAATAGCTATTTAATTAGTTGTATCTGTGATACAGCTCTACAATAGCTCTCTTATTAGTTGTATCTGTGATACAGCTCTACAATAGCTATTTAATTAGTTGCATCTGTGATACAGCTCTACAATAGCTATTTAATTTGTTGTATCTGTGATACAGCTCTACTATAACTATTTAATTAGTTGTATCTGTGATACAGCTCTACAATAACTATTTAATTAGTTTTATCTGTGATACAGCTTTACAATAACTATTAAGTTAGTTGTATCTGTAATAAAGCTCTACAATAGCTATTTAATTTGTTGTATCTGTGATACAGCTCTACAATAACTATTTAATTAGTTGTATCTGAGATACAGCTCTACAATAACTATTTAATTAGTTGTATCTGTGATACAGCTCTACAATAGCTATTTAATTAGTTGTATATGTGATACAGCTCTACAATAGCTATTTAATTAGTTGTATCTGTGATACAGCTATACAATAGCTATTTAATTAGTTGTAACTGTGATACAGCTTTACAATAGCTATTTAATTAGTTGTATCTGTGATACAGCTCTACAATAACTATTTAATTAGTTGTATTTGTGATACAGCTCTACAACAACTATTTAATTAGTTGTATCTGTGATACAGCTCTACAATAGCTATTTAATTAGTTGTATCTGTGATACAGCTCTACAATAGCTATTTAATTAGTTGTATCTCTGATACAGATCTACAATAGCTATTTAATTAGTTGGATCTGTGATAAAGCTCTACAATAGCTATTTAATTAGTTGTATCTGTGATACAGCTCTACAATAACTATTTAATTAGTTGTATTTGTGATACAGCTCTACAACAGCTATTTAATTAGTTGTATATGTGATACAGCTCTACAATAACTATTTATTTAGTTGTATTTGTGATACAGCTCTACAATTGCTATTTAATTAGTTGTATCTGTGATACACCTCTACAATAACTATTTAATTAGTTGTATTTGTGATACAGCTCTAAAACAGCTATTTAATTAGTTGTATCTGTGATACAGCTCTACAATATTTATTTAATTAGTTGTATCTGTGATACAGCTCTACAATAGCTATTTAATTAGTTGTATCTGTGATACAGCTCTACAAAAGCTATTTAATTAGTTGTATCTGTGATACAGCTCTACAATAACTATTTAATTAGTTGTATTTGTGATACAGCTCTACAATAGCTATTTAATTAGTTGTATCTGTGATACAGCTCTACAATAGCTATTTAATTAGTTGTTTCTGCGAAACAGCTCTACAATAGCTATTTAATTAGTTGTATCTTTGATACAGCTCTACAATAACTATTTGATTAGTTGTACCTGTGATACAGCTCTACAATAACTATTAAGTTAGTTGTATTTGTGATACAGCTCTACAATAGCTATTTAATTTGTTGTATCTGTGATACAGCTCTACAATAACTATTTAATTAGTTGTATCTGTGATACAGCTCTACAATAACTATTTAATTAGTTGTATCTGTGATACAGCATTACAATAGCTATTTAATTAGTTGTATCTGTGATACAGCTCTACAATAGCTATTTAATTAGTTGTATCTGTGATACAGCTCTACAATAGCTATTTAATTAGTTGTATCTGTGATACAGCTCTACAATAACTATTTAATTAGTTGTATCTGTGATAGAGCTCTACAACAGCTATTTAATTAGTTGTATCTGTGATACATCTCTACAATAGCTATTTAATTAATTGTATCTGTGATACAGCTCTACATTAGCTATTCAATTAGTTGTATCTGTGATACAGCTCTACAGTAACTATTAAATTAGTTGTATTTGTGATACAGCTCTACAATAGCTATTTAATTAGTTGTATCTGTGATACTGCTCTACAATAGCTATTTAATTAGTTGTATCTGTAATACAGCTCTACATTAGCTATTCAATTAGTTGTATCTGTGATACAGCTCTACAATAGCTATTCAATTAGTTGTATCTGTGATACAGCTCTACAATAGCTATTTTATTTGTTGTATCTGTGATACAGCTCTACAATAACTATTTAATTAGTTGTATCTGTGATACAGCTCTACAAAACCTATTTAATTAGTTGTATTTGTGATACAGCTCTACAATAACTATTTAATTAGTTGTATATGTGATACAGCTCTACAATAACTATTAAGTTAGTTGTATCTGTGATAAAGCTCTACAATAGCTATTTTATTTGTTGTATCTGTGAGACAGCTCTACAATAACTATTTAATTAGTTGTATCTGTGATACAGCTCTACAATAACTATTTAATTAGTTGCATCTGTGATACAGCTCTACAATAACTATTTCATTAGTTGTATCTGTGATACAGCTCTTCAATAGCTATTTAATTAGTTGTATCTGTGATACAGCTCTACAATAGCAATTTAATTAGTTGTATCTGTGATACAGCTCTACAATAACTATTTAATTAGTTGTATCTGTGATACAGCTCAACAATAGCTATTTAATTAGTTGTATCTGTGATACAGCTCTACAATAATTATTTAATTAGTTGTATCTGTGATACAGCTCTACAATAGCTATTTAATTAGTTTTATTTTTGATACAGCTCTACAACAGCTATTTAATTAGTTGTATCTGTGATACAGCTCTGCAACAGTTCTTTAATTAGTTGTATATGTGATACAGTTCTACAATAGCTATTTAATTAGTTGTATCTGTGATAAAGCTGTACAATAACTATTTAATTAGTTGTATCTGTGATACAGCTCTACAATAGCTATTTAATTAGTTGTATCTGTTATACAGCTCTACAATAGCTATTAAATTAGTTGTATATGTGTTACAGCTCTACAATAGATATTTAATTAGTTGTATCTGTGATACAGCTCTACAATAGCTATTTAATTAGTTGTATCTGTGATACAGCTCTACAATAGCTATTTAATTAGTTGTATCTCTGATACAGATCTACAATAGCTATTTAATTAGTTGGATCTGTGATAAAGCTCTACAATAGCTATTTAATTAGTTGTATCTGTGATACAGCTCTACAATAACTATTTAATTAGTTGTATTTGTGATACAGCTCTACAACAGCTATTTAATTAGTTGTATATGTGATACAGCTCTACAATAACTATTTATTTAGTTGTATTTGTGATACAGCTCTACAATTGCTATTTAATTAGTTGTATCTGTGATACACCTCTACAATAACTATTTAATTAGTTGTATTTGTGATACAGCTCTAAAACAGCTATTTAATTAGTTGTATCTGTGATACAGCTCTACAATAGCTATTTAATTAGTTGTATCTGTGATACAGCTCTACAATAGCTATTTAATTAGTTGTATCTGTGATACAGCTCTACAAAAGCTATTTAATTAGTTGTATCTGTGATACAGCTCTACAATAACTATTTAATTAGTTGTATTTGTGATACAGCTCTACAATAGCTATTTAATTAGTTGTATCTGTGATACAGCTCTACAATAGCTATTTAATTAGTTGTTTCTGCGAAACAGCTCTACAATAGCTATTTAATTAGTTGTATCTTTGATACAGCTCTACAATAACTATTTGATTAGTTGTACCTGTGATACAGCTCTACAATAACTATTAAGTTAGTTGTATTTGTGATAATGCTCTACAATAGCTATTTAATTAGTTGTATCTGTGATACAGCTCTACAATAACTATTTAATTAGTTGTATCTGTGATACAGCTATACAATAACTATTTCATTAGTTGTATCTGTGATACAGCTCTACAATAGCTATTTAATTAGTTGTATCTGTGATACAGCTCTACAAAAGCTATTTAATTAGTTGTATCTGTGATACAGCTCTACAATAACTATTTAATTAGTTGTATTTGTGATACAGCTCTACAATAGCTATTTAATTAGTTGTATTTGTGATACAGCTCTACAATAGCTATTTAATTAGTTGTATCTGTGATACAGCTCTACAACAACTATTTAATTAGTTGTATCTGTGATACAGCTCCACAATAACTATTTAATTAGTTGTATCTGTGATACAGCTCTACAATAACTATTTAATTAGTTGTATCTGTGATACAGCTCTACAATAGCTATTTAATTAGTTGTATCTGTGATAATGCTCTACAATAGCTATTTAATTAGTTGTATCTGTGATACAGCTCTACAATAACTATTTAATTAGTTGTTTCTGTGATACAGCTATACAATAACTATTTCATTAGTTGTATCTGTGATACAGCTCTACAATAGCTATTTAATTAGTTGTATCTGTGATACAGCTCTACAATAGCAATTTAATTAATTGTATCTGTGATACAGCTCTACAATAACTATTTAATTAGTTGTATCTGTGATACAGCTCAACAATAGCTATTTAATTAGTTGTATCTGTGATACAGCTCTACAATAACTATTTAATTAGTTGTATCTGTGATACAGCTCTACAATAGCTATTTAATTAGTTGTATTTTTGATACAGCTCTACAACAGCTATTTAATTAGTTGTATCTGTGATACAGCTCTGCAACAGTTATTTAATTAGTTGTATATGTGATACAGTTCTACAATGGCTATTTAATTAGTTGTATCTGTGATACAGCTGTACAATAACTATTTAATTAGTTGTATCTGTGATACAGCTCTACAAAAGCTATTTAATTAGTTGTATCTGTTATACAGCTCTACAATAGCTATTAAATTAGTTGTATATGTGATACAGCTCTACAATAGATATTTGATTAGTTGTATCTGTGATACAGCTCTACAATAACTATTTAATTATTTGTATCTCTGATACAGCTCTACAATAGCTATTTAATTAGTTGCATCTGTGATACAGCTCTACACTAACCATTTAATTAGTTGTATCTGTGATACAGCTCTACAATAACTATTAAATTAGTTGTATCTGTGATACAGCTCTACAATAACTATTAAATTAGTTGTATCTGTGATACAGCTCTACAATAGCTATTTAATTAGTTGTATCTGTGATACTGCTCTACAATAGCTATTTAATTAGTTGTATCTGTGATACAGCTCTACATTAGCTATTCAATTAGTTGTATCTGTGATTCAGCTCTACAATAACTATTTAATTAGTTGTATCTGTGATACAGCTCTACAATAGCTATTTAGTTAGTTGTATCTGTGATACAGTTCTACAATATCTATTTAATTAGTTGTATCTGTGATA
>CANNZV010003581.1:0-17828 GCA_947561585.1 Caprella mutica
AAGATTAATATTGATGGGCTTCCTTTAACTAAATCTGCTTCTCATTCTATATGGCCAATACTTGTTCAATATGATTGCTCATCTTTAATGAACAATCCTAAGATATTTGTAGTTGGTTTATACTATGGCTTATCAAAGCCTTCTGATGTTTCTGAATATTTCAAACATTTCATAGAAGAATATATTCTTCTTGAAGATGGATTTGAAATAAACAATTTAAGTCTTAAACTTAAGATTAATTATTTTACTTGTGATGCTCCTGCACGTCAATTCATTAAGAACATTAAATCTCACAATGCTTATCAAGGTTGTGAGAGGTGCACTACTGAAGGTGTATTTTTGAAAGGTGTAGTTTTCCTGAAGTAAATTGCTCTCCTAGATCTAATGAATCATTCTTAGAAACTGAACTGTCAGAGCATCACAAGGGTAAATCCCCATTGACAGAATTGAAAGTAGATTTAGTTAGTGATGTGGTTCTGGATCCTATGCATTTAATTTATTTAGGTGTTACTAGGAAATTATTATCTTTGTGGGTTAAAGGCAGCAAAGGTAATGTCAAAAGTAAACTAGGTAATCAAATTATCTCACAACTATCACATAAACTTATTAGCTACTCAGAGTATGTTCCTTCTGAATTTTCTAGAAGGCCAAGAGGGTTAGATCTCTTAGACAGATTCAAAGCTAAAGAATTCAGAACTTTTCTTATTTACACTGGACCATTTGTCCTGCAGAAGTTAGTTGACGAAGAAATTTATGAAAATTTCTTGATGCTATCTTCTGCGGTTACAATGTTATCTCGGAAAGATTTTGCAGATAATATCCAATTGGCTCGCTCTCTTCTCATCAAATTTGTTAAAACTTTTATCAAGTTGTATGGAAGAGAGAATGCAGTCTACAATGTGCACTGTCTAATACATTTATGTGATGATGTTGAGAAATTTGGTAACTTGGATAATTATTCATGTTTCCCTTTTGAAAGTCATTTAGGAAAATTGAAGCGTGCTGTTCGCCAACCTAACTTCATAATAGCTCAATTAGTTAATAGAATCAAAGAACAACAATCTGTTGTATCTTCTAAATCTTCTGTAGTTCATGAAAATGTACAGGTAAAGAAAACTCACATAGAAGGGCCTATCCCACATTATGTAGAGACATGTGATCAATTCAAAAGAATAATTTTGAATGATATTGTCTATGACACATCTATAAGAGATTGTGGCATTAAGATAGGTGATGATATTGGTATGATTACCAATATCATCAGGAATAGTGATGGCTGTATTTTGGTTGGCTATCGTCCATTCAGAATGAAATTTGATTTATATACCACTCCTATTCATTCCTCTTATCTTGGTATCTATAAATTAACTTGTTTAGAAAATAACTCTAAATTCAAGAAAGTAACTGAAATTTGTATGAAGTATATCATAGTTCAATGTAAGAATTCTTGCTATGGATTTCCACTGTTGAATAGTGATGCTTCTTTGATGTAATTAAGTTTTCATTTGGTTCATTTCACTAATTTTATTTACATTTATTTCTCTCTTAGCTTGCTTTATTCCTTCTTTTATGTTTTTTTATGCCTATTCTTTTCTTTCTATCATTTATATTCATTTTTTTCATTTGTTTTATGTCTATTTTTTCTTGTATATATTTTTTCTTAGATTTTGTGTTAGATAGACTCATAGGTTACCTATCACCCCTTCATTTTCCTCTTAGATCTTGTGTTAGGTAGACTTGTAGGCTTCATTTACTATCACCTCTTCATTTTCTTTTTCATCAGTGCTTGTGTCTCTTTTTATCACATTACTATCACAAATTTTTATGTCACAAATTTTCTGCTACTTCATTGAACTACTTTCCTGTAGGTGTGATTCTTCCAGTCCCTTGTTTCATGCTCATTCTGTTTCCCGTGTTTATATGTTGATTTTGATTTTCCCGTGTTTATGTCTTGATTTTGATTTTCCCTT
This sequence comes from Caprella mutica, assembly GCA_947561585.1. Taxonomy (NCBI): domain Eukaryota; kingdom Metazoa; phylum Arthropoda; class Malacostraca; order Amphipoda; family Caprellidae; genus Caprella; species Caprella mutica. The sequence goes on from CANNZV010003581.1 coordinate 1,971, forward strand.
GTTTATGTGTTGATTTTTGTTTTCCTGTGTTTATATATTGATTTTGATTTTCCCGTGTTTATATGTTGATTTTGATTTTCCCGTGTTTGTATGTTGATTTTGATTTTCCCGTGTTTGTATGTTGATTTTGATTTTCCCGTGTTTGTATGTTGATTTTGATTTTCCCGTGTTTGTATGTTGATTTTGATTTTCCCGTGTTTGTATGTTGATTTTGATTTTCCCGTGTTTGTATGTTGATTTTGATTTTCCCGTGTTTGTATGTTGATTTTGATTTTCCTGTGTTTGTATGTTGATTTTGATTTTCCTGTGTTTATATGTTGATTTTGATTTTCCCGTGTTTGTATGTTGATTTTGATTTTCCCGTGTTTGTATGTTGATTTTGATTTTCCCGTGTTTGTATGTTGATTTTGATTTTCCTGTGTTTGTATGTTGATTTTGATTTTCCTGTGTTTATATGTTGATTTTGATTTTCCTGTGTTTATATGTTGATTTTGATTTTCCTGTGTTTGCTTGTTCATTGTAAATATGATATATCTCAATGTAAATATTCTTTTTCCAATGGTAGGTAGGTAGGGCGGGACCCGTTGAACAGCTACCTCCTCGTGGTGGGTCCTGGATCAATTCTAATGAAATAGTGCATTAGAATTGAACTAAGTGCTGCTATCCTAAATTTATTTCATTATTAAAACTCTTTGCATTGTGTAAAAGAAATGTTTCCTTAACTAATAAAAATAATTTAATTTTCAGTTTAACTAAATTTTATGAATTATTAACATGTAGAATGCATATTGGTACCACTATGTATATTACTGATAGTCTTAGTGGAACAAATATATACCACTGAATAATTTAAACTGTGAAATTGTGAGTTGAAATTATACCACAGTGGTTATCATTGATACAAATCAAAAAGTACGCACTAACATACTCGGATCATCTCATCATTGTAAGACAAGTAATTTTTTTATACATAAAGAAGCAATAACCATAACTTGTAATTTTGGAAAAGTCAGTTCGGCTAGACTGTGTTTAGTAATTGTAGTCAACGTGTTAAAGGAGGCCATTGCTTGTCTGCTGAGAATGGTAGTGTTCACACTGTTCATAGATATATCTTTTTCTGTTACAAATGTATGAAAATGTTAAAATATGGAATAAATAATCTAACATTTTGAACAAGTTAATAAGAATCACCCCTTGAACTGTACACAACAGAAGTAAGACCTCCTTATTATGAGTTGCATAGGTAGATTTCTTGTTTATACAACAAATAATTTAAAATGAGCCATTCAATAGTGAATGACTATTGAGATAAAGTGAGAGAATGAGATTAATATCACAGATATGGAATTGTTCAATATTCCAGAACTCTTCCTAAATCATTATCAAAAAGCTGAGCAGCACACCACTGTACTTTCTATTAATGATCTCAAAGTAAATAACTGTTATGAAGTTTGTTGTTCTGCACACTACATGATTGTTTAATGACTTGGCTGGGGGGTTCTGCACCCCCGCCCCCGATACATCTACCTAACGGCTAACTACTAAGTTTTTATTTACACCTCAGACTGAAAGTTTACAATAGTTACGCCATAAAATTTTAATTACAATATTCTATGATGAATTTTATTTTCTATTCCAAATTAATCATCTAAATCAAATATTTAAACAGTGTAGTATAAACATTGGATTCAGGTACAGTCAGTTATAAATTTTATAAAACAATTACCTATCAAATTCACTCCATTTATCATTAATCTGTATTCAAAATACAGAATTCGAGCCATTCTGGTAAAATAATTTACAACAGCAAGTTCTCCAGAACATGTAGCTATGTTACTTTTTATTAATCGGCATCCTCTCAGCTGCAAAGGATAGTTTTTTAGATGGTCCAGATCTTTTCTAGAATAGCAGCCATTCTGTATTTGATCTACAGGAACTTTATATCAAAATGCTGGAAAAAATCCATTTCCACATTCCCTATAATTCAGATCAACCAACATTCTTCCAATATAGAGATAAATAGCTAATGCCTAACATTCCAGTGATTCCACCAACTTTGCTAGAATATTATTTGCAAAGGACTAAGAATTCCTCTGAATCAACCAAGAAATACAGACTGTAAGAGTGGCAAAAATATATATTAATGCTATAATTTTGGGAAGGAAAATTGGAAAAATATTTGAAGACTTATTTTTGAGAAAGCTTAAGGAAGACAGTGTACCAAATACAGTCTGGCACTTAGAAATATGACTATCATAACATGCATCATTTCTGATGCATGTGCTTCCTTGAATAATTTCTTCATTAATTATTTGATAACTGATTTATGGATGAATTTCTTGGTGGAATTTTTTCTCCTTTTCAAATGATATTCTAGTATTTGCTATTTATTCTAGGGCTGTGGAGTTGAGAGTCAAAGTTTTTTTTTTTTTGGTGATAATGGTGGAGTGGAAAATTTGTATTGATTCTCAGACTCAAAGCTATAGATGTCATAAAAATTTAGATCCATTTCATTTTTTTTCATTCTGTTAATAATCTTCATAAGAATTAATAACTACTCATATGTATAAATTAAATCAATGTTTAAAGTCTGAAGATAAATTCATAAATGAAGACTCTGCAGCCCTGATGTATTCCTATGTACCACTGATTTTCTATTGGGGAAAATGAAGTGTACATCTGGAAGCATAAAAGCCTATGCAACATCTGGAATTAACACTAGACCAACTCTGTTTCTAAGTATTAGGGAGGAAAGTTTCTAGAGTGGTGACTTTTTCCTCACTTTGAGACTTGATAACCTGGGCTGGAGAGCTGACTATAAATGGGCTGACTCCAATTTCATTCCCTGCTTGAGGTAATTGAATGTTTTTCCCAGAGCTATATAGAATGTAAATGAAGACTCTGGCTCCAGTTCTTAAGTTAATTTAGAACTAAAAGCTCTGATTCCACAGTCATTAATTGAATTAAAATTAAGTTCATTCAAAAATCTTGAATTATCTCCTGTATTTACATGTATTATACTGACAGCTACTAATTTTGTGGATTTCTGAATGTATACCATTAATTTTTGCAGTCTGGCTGATGGCCATGGTATTTCAGTATGGTTAGTGACTTTCTTGCCAAGCTATGGCATAGCTATAGAATCCCATTCAAACAAATATCATTTCATTTGGATTTGTATTGATCAAAATAAACTTATTTTTTCAGATATTACTCCAATTAAAGTAATTTCTCTTAAAATGAGCAAATTTGCATTGGTTATTTTCATTACATCAAACACAGTGGCTGCAGTGCCAGCAAAATGGTTGATAAACCATTTAGAATGTAGGTGGCCACAAAATTTGTCCACCAAAAAAATTAGCAAGCTGATTAAGAGGGAAGCAGAAGCAGATGAGAGCTGGCCCATTTATAAAATCAGAGAGATTGCTGCTCGATTTGGTAAGTTTTGGTCTCCTTACACTATTCATTGTCTTACCCCTCCCAAACCGGACTGCTAACCTAACCTAACCTTAGGTGTGCTATTTTTTTTTTATTTATAACATATAGTAATTTTTAGTAATGAAATTAATAAAAATGAATTAGACTATTTATATCAAACGGTTTTTTGACCGTGGGTTTTTTTTTGCACAGGGGGGTTATCGTCCTATTACTGGGTATCATTAGCAAATTTCCGGATTTTGTGTAGAGAAATTAATCTTTTTATTGTATATCATTAGCTTATCTATTAAACTGAGGCTTATCTAATATAAAAGGCAGGGTTGGCAAGGTAGGTTTCCCCCAAAATGGGAGAAACTGAAAAAAACATTTGGGGGAAACTGGGGATAACTGAAAAATTGGGGAAACCTAAATTAGCTATACTTATTACTTATCCAAGGACTTTACGATGTCTGTGTGTTCCTTTGGTTTATAATAACTACTTTGTAGGAAACTGTGATAACTAAGGGATAGTAATATCAAATATACTGATATTCAATATTTGTAATTTCTTTTATTGTTCACTGTAGATGAATATGACAAAACTAAACTTTTATATTTGGTTTCCTTTCAGTAAATAGATCTAACATCTTAATATAGCCAATTATATAACTAGCAGTGGTAACCAGCAAGCTTAATTATGACTTGTCACTGAGTATAGAGCACTCTGGTCCTCTGGAGTCTGAACTGGTTCCATAAAAAAATTACAATACCTTCTAACCTTATAGGCTATACATTGCACATGTCATGGGATGATGGGAATGAAATGATGATTACTACCTATATTAATCATCATTCATTATAGATAATTAAATATTATAATTTTGGCAATTATGATTTTCAATTGATGAATGAATTAATTAGAAGTAGTTATACCAATATATGATCATATTATGCATTTATTGATCATTAGACTCAATGATTCATTTGACATTTAGCTACTGTAATACATGTTAATGGTCGATATGTAAACTTAAATATATCATTAACAGACTACCAAGGTTTCCCCTGGGGGAAACTAAAAAACCTCCTTGAGGATTCCCCTAACCAACCCTGATAAAAGGTATAAAATTCTATTCTATTAACCTAGCAAGACCAATCTTAATTCTTAATTTTTCTATATTCAGATGATCCTTCAAAAATTAGGGAGAAGGAGAAGAGGGCAGAGGTGACGTCTGATGTCATGAGTGATGATGAAGATAGAAGGTACTTTGTTTGTCTTGCTATATTAATGTCAGAATTGGGAATATATTTATTTGTATACAGACAGAAACTGAAAATTTGAAATTTATCTCCTTTAAAGTAGAATGAGAAGAAGAAGAAGTCCATCTTCTTCAGAGTCTGAGGAAGACTCCATTCTCGCTCCGTCATCCTCCCACATATCACAGGTCGTCCCTCAGACAGGTCGTCCCTTAGACATGTCCTCCTTCAGACAGGGCCTTCCTCATAAAGGTCCTTCCTCAGAAATGGTCCTCCCTCAGACAGGTCCTCCCTCAGATATCAGTCTAAGCCAGCAACCATCAGACCTTACTTCTGGTGAGATTAAGATAATGTAATAATAAGATGTCAGTATCACTATACAGTATACTCTATTTGGAGACTGATTTTGGAAAATCAAAGTCTGTACAGTGTCAGTTAGAATTTTTAAATTTTTACTTTCTAAGAGCATTTCCCATACTAATTTAGAGGGTATTTAAATTTCTTAAATTAACTTGTAAGCTTTTCAAGTATAAATAATGCTTGATTTATCATCACTTCTTTGTTTTAGCTACTCAATCAGCATATGCTGTTACTGGTAATTGTATCCCTTTTTATCACCTTTTAATATTTTATTCTTCTAATAGTAGTAGCTAACATAAACATAGAAATCTCAACTTGCTACTGTTATTCAACAACCAGATTAATTTAATTGATAATAATGTCAGATCAAATTTAATTTTCATGTCACAAATAATATGATACCCATTCTTTTCTCTCAGAAATGCGAGCTCTTAAGGCCGTGATCGCTACAATTGCTGCTCAAACTGATGCACTGCTGCACAAGATGAATGTGATAGAGCCGCTCCTCCTAAAGATAATTGGTGACTCTGCTGCATCATCGCAACCTCGGATTTCTTCCATCATTGATAGTCTGCCATTGAAATCCATGATAGAGTTTGACCTATTTGAGGAGCGGCTCAAATCTTCAGATGGCTGTGCATCAGACCTCGTGAGTGAAATTCTTTATAAATCATATTAAACTAGATTTACAAAGCACATACCTTCGCCGCCGCTTTGACCCGTTCTCTTCCAAAATCTAATAAACTTGTGACTGGATAATAACAAATCGTCCCATCAAGTTTCATGCAAAATGGTTCAATACTTCGAGTTATTGAGTTATAAATGACCTTGACCTTTTACTGGATCGCTCCCAAAATTCTACCAATAGTTCCTGGACATTGTCCCATCAAATTTCAGACAATTTGGTTGAACACTTTTTTGGCTAAGCGAATAACAAGAGGATTTTAAAATGCAGTTTAAAATATATCCTTTCCGCATTCTGCGAAGGTACTAAATGCAAAATTAAACTAAATTTCATTTGTGTTCAGATTTTTTTATATAGCTGTAAGCTGTGCTATATATTCTGTATTTACTTATTTCTATTATGTTTCAGGAATTCCATATGTCTCTGCTAGGAGGTGGAGTCCTCCAGGCAGCCGTGAGGAGTTGTATGGACGGATTGATGACAACAGAGCTTCAAAAACAATTCAATTGGGAAGGAAAGACATCTCCAATGCACCCCGAGATTAGCAAAAGGGCATTTAAGAGCACAGTTTTGTGTAATTCACTCACTGGTAAGTTGCTTCAAATCTGACTTTATTGTTGGCATAATTTCTGTTCAGCTGCAAAATGATAAAGTTATGATAATAATACAGGAATTTTTTCATTTAAAATGTGCATTGAAAGTAAGATATTTTTTGAATGTTTAGATTTTTAAGTTGGTAAAGCTATGTTGTTAATAATTCTGACTAAAATAAGACATAAACCCCAGGTGATACTCCCCTGGGAGAGCTGCGATTATGGCAAATTTGTCAGGGGTCATAAAAAAAATCACATGGTCAATGAAAATTTCGTGATTCAGTTACCTACCCTCTGAAGCAGTAGTTCTTAGTAGGGATGGGACGAAGTATCGGAATCGGCATTTTTCAGGCATATATTGAAAAGTATCGGCCGATACTGGTATGATTATTTAAATTTTAGTCATTTCATAAATTTTCTTTTATTAAATTTCTATTATTCTATAGCCATAAATAATTAAAAAATTAATTATAAGTACCAATCCAATAATTGACCAACTACGTACTAGAGTATTAAGTGTAATTTTTATTTATTTATTATGACATGCATGACATTATTAATAATTTTTTAAAGTATACAGAATCTGCCAATAGGTTTTTGAGTCTGACTATAAATTTAAGAAAAGAATTATTCAGCTACTGTTGACCATTTTTGTACCTATTTATTACAAGTTCCACAGGACGATAACACACACCAGAAAAGTTATAATTTAATATCTATGTATTTTAATTAATGTGAAATATGTTAATCACTTCATGCTATACTACAATGAAAGAGCATTACTGAGTTAGAACTTTATAAAACTTACAAGAATAATTGATACTTAATAACTCAATGAGTTTTATAAATATAGACTTCAAAAGTATCTGTATTGGCACTTGTTGAGAAGTATCGGTTGAGTTTGTAAAGTATCGGTTCCATTTGGTATCGTTCCATCCCTTGTTCTTAAGAGTAATTTTATCTTTCATCCCTTGTTTATTTGAAGAACGTGACAGTTACTTTCATTAAACTATGTCTAAATATTAATATACAGCTGGTATTTTAAGAGTATTAAATTAAAAGTACCCAGTACCTCTATCGTGCAGCTGTCTATGGTGAATGGTAGAAATAGAGGTCACAACTATAATGTTAACTTGGATTACATTTGTCGTTTTTATATCTTTACTTGTGAAATTTACTAACACCTCTTCATTTTCCTCTTTGACATGCATCCTTCATAAGCTAAAGACGAAGTGAAATATAGCATCACTTACTTGATAAGAAAAATGTAAATTTAAATATACTAGTTTAATTTTTCTGATCTATATATAATTTTCTTTCAGATGTCCTCATGAAGAAGTCACACCTTCATGCAGACCAAAAAATGATTGGAAAGGTTTTGCTCAACTACCTAAAGAACGCCAGGGACAGGGGTACTCCTAGGAAGAGGACGAGAGCTCGTGAACCACAGCAGCATTATTATCATCTTCCTCCTAATGGAGTACCCACTGAAGCCAATACTACCAGTGAATCCACTGGGCACGTGGAACCTGGTGGGTCTGGGTACCGGGCACCCTATGTATCCAGTGAGAACAGGGTTCCCAGTGGATCTGCAGCGTACCCTGTTTCCAGTGGATCTGCAGCGTACCCTGTTTCCAGTGGATCTGTAGCGTACCCTGTTCCCAGTGGGCCTACAGCGTACCCTGTACCCAGTGGGTCTAGTGGCTACAATCCCCTAAGTAGTTTCACTAGGTTAGTGTAAGATAGAGCTAGGTAGGTAGGTAGGTAGGTAGGTAGGTAGGTTTATTCCTTGTTAATTGCCATTCATTTGTATCTAAACTTTTTGCGTAATGAACCAATAGACCATCAAAGTGAAGTGATTTGGGTTACTTCTTAGATTATCGGCGAAATATTCCTATGTTATTCGTACGGGAGAAAAAAATAGGTGGTAAAACATCCCTTACAGTTGACTATTTACCTACGTTTGGAAAATTCTAAGTCGATATTTCGATACCTAATATCAAAACACATTCATTAATGAAAAGTTCATTGAAATGTGTATTAAAATAAAAAAGTTACGAGCAATTTAATTAGAAATAACGTCAATTAAGAGACAAATTCTAAAATTAGGTAACCTGTAGAACATATTTTTACGCGAGAAATTTGAAAGATTGGTTACCAATTAAGGTGAAATTCTCTCAGTTTTGGGAGTATAACTTATTATTGAAGTAATTTTATTTACTTTATAACTTTTCTATCTTAGAATAGGATTCAGAAACCTAAGTATTAGGTTCATTTATTATTACAAGATTAAAGATATAATACAAAATAACTAGTAAGTTTCAAAACATGATATCAATCATATCACTATCATTATTATATTTATTTTAATTAATAGAAGATAAAATAATATATAATAACTAGTTTCAGAAATTTAATTACCTAACTAGGTATATTTCATGAGTTAGAAAGGTAGGTTCATCTATGGATCATTTATATTGCAGGAACTCTAATTTTGTTTTGTTGGTGTCGGTGTGAGCTTTTGTCGGTGTGGGCTTTCGTCACCCTTTCTTTAAAAATTGAGCTGAAAACCTGACATAAATACTAAGAAACCTAAAATTTGAACTATATGACCTGGAATTTGAAGTTCCAATCTTAAAATTTCAAATAGGAAACAATTGATACTTAAAATCATTAGAATAGCTCTAGTATAACAATTCATTTATACAAGAAAATCTGAACTTTCGTAGTTAGAGGAAACTTTTTTAAATAGAAGATTATATATATAATATTTATCAGTTGTTTATTTTATCATAAATACTACATCGTGTAAAAAAATATTGATGCATATGTTTTGCGTGATATATAATAGTATTGTATATTCAATTTCTTCGGATAAATTGTAACGAAATCGGACCGGATGAATTAGTTGAAAAATAAGTCATAGCAAAACTAGCGGCGTACAAAATTGGCGTAATATTGGAGAAAATGTATATTATTTTCAAATTTTTATTCTGATATAAATTCACTAAAACCTTATTAGTTTCTCGCTCGTATTACCATAGAAAAACATATGTTATAATTTTAACTGAAACTTCTTATACATATATTACCTCCATGCTTTCTTCATTTGAAAAAGTAATTTTAAATCAAATTTTATGAATTTGTAGCTTTATTTCCATCGAATCAAAAGCACAATATACACTCCTTTAGATACTTTACTTTTGAAGAATATTTATCACCTTCAAGTCATAGAACAATGAATCAAACATGTGACCCAATTTGGTTCTATTCTGTTTTTGTTTAGTTTTATCTTAATCAGAATTTGCAAAGTTTCGGCAAATTGAGAGCGAGTCAGTCCAGTGTTCTAACAGAAAATAGTAAACAATTTCATTAAAATCATTAAACAACTAGTTAAATGATGAAGTTGAGATTTTTGTTGAAAACAATGTATTAACATTTAAAGAATTCTCGTTTCACCAAATGGGAAAATTGGTTAAGCGCCAAGTAGAATATTTGAAAGATAGATACAAAAAATTCTACTTCGGGAATCTAACCAAATACATTATTTAGGTTCTAATGAATTATTGGTTCCCATATTGAATAATTATTATTCCCAAGCTGAACTCATTTTCAGAGAAAAATAATCGATTTTTTTAAGAGATGGTTAACAATTCACACTCTAATACAGCTTTGATTGAATTCAAATATATGTAACATACTGTACCACACAAATAAATCATATTGAACGTAATTACTTCATTGAAATGTTTAAATAATACATCATTTTGTGATAGATATAATCTATAAATATTCTATCTCGATGGCTCTATTAGTTTACTTTTGTTAACGGTATATTGGTCTAGAAAAACGAAAAGTTTGATATTTCATTTATATGTTTACTTTGAAGAGTTACAGTAATTAAATTACACATACACTTAATTATTATTATTGTATTTCATGAGTATACTATTTATCTGTAAAACGAATAACCATCTTTTGAAACCTTGACTAAATTAGATATCTGTTTTTGCCTTAAGCACACATGCATATTTATTCTCTAATGGAACAACTCCTAAAGGGGCACAAAAAACTAGCTGGTATATAGAAAGGCTGCAGAGACGATCGTAAACTGACTAAGTTTAATGTGTTTGTCGGACAGTTATGAGAGAGACGTGAGCCTTAACAAGAGCTCGAAATTAGTAAATACATTTTTTGTATTATTTGATTTTAGTTAAAAACAACCTCGACACAATTTCTCGTCCGATTTCCAAATTCCCCGCACCTAGATACTTGGTGAAAGTATCCTTATAAAAGGGGTATGTTCCCTTCATAGAGAGTTCAGTAAAAATCCACAACTCTCGTTAATTAGTACGAGTCAATCGTCGTCTGTACGCCGTCACTCTGTGTAAACTAAATTGTCAACATTCTGTAACTCTAACATTTTCTTAGTGAATATAAGTGTGTGTTGAATTGCGTTTCATTACTCCTTGCCAGTAGTAACTATAGAGAATTACTCAAAGTCAAAATAAGAATTCCTAACTTAAATAGTGAATAACACCCAAGAGGGTAGTCTGATTATATACCCTAAATATTAATGGCTAAAGACAATAAGTAACAAAAAGTCATTAATATATCTGGAACCTCCGGCCAGGACTCTTATTTTGTGAAATAAAATTCTCTATATTACTTACAGCAAGGTTTGATGTTGAAGTATTATTATTATAATACAACAGCGAGTGAACAGTGACAATAAAAGGTAAACACCGCGACATAGCCTCGGGCAACAGTGGAACACACGGCATCGGATCGGCAGAAACCAGTCGACAAGGTCAAGCACCGCTTACAGTTCAAAGCATAGCCTCAGGCAATACGCTGTATCACACGGCATAGGCAGGCGCAGAAACCAGTTAAGCAGGTCAAGCACCGCGTACAGGCCAAGCACCGCAAGCAACTCGCTTGGGAAGCTAAGGGAACTGGTGGTCGGCGATACAGGCGAACCCAGAAGAAGATACTGACACTCCTACACCGCCTAAATAGTAGGTGGTCGGCGATACAGGCGAACCCAGAGGAAGACACTGATACTCCTACACCGCCTACATAGCAGGAAAAGCTCGAAACTACTGAACCAGAAAGCCGCTAGTTTTTAGCGCAATTGAAGCCTCTAACTGTGAGCAATAGTAAGCCGCTAGTTTTTAGCGCAATTGAAGCCTCTAATTGTGAGCATAGGAAGCCGCTAGCTACGTATAGCGCAAGAAGTCTCTCAATTGTGAGCAGTAATAAGTCGCTAGTTAAGAAAAGCGCACAGTACGTTGAAGTGAACATAATAAGCCGCTGGTAAAGGGAAGCGCATTGTACGTTCATTTAACGTAATACTATCAACAAGCTAACCAGGGACCACTCTTGAGAAGAAAATCTCCGCAGTACATCGAGCTACTAATCAAGAAAACAGCCATCGACGAAGGCAAGCACACTCCAGGGAACAACAGTTACAACAGTTAGACGAAGACGTCACCAGCTCTACCCAAGGAGAGAGGAGTCACGACCAACTCAAGTACAGTAGTATCAGAACAGTCAGTGAGTGAGGTACATAAGACAGAGTCTCGAGAAGAGTGAGTACCTTGGAATCAAGAAGCGATCTTCAAGAATTCGTATATATATATATATATATATAACGTGTAACAATATATACCTTTAAAAATAATTGCTAGTGGAACCTAATAATTATTGTAGCACGTATATTTTCCTGTTTTCTGTTTATTTTATTTTTACATTGCAATTATATTTGTACTAATTTCAGCGTGTATTCCGGAAAAAATAACCATTCCTAATACCTAACTAACCCTTTTGAGAGTTTAGATATATTGGCGCGCTAATTAAGTAAACACCATGTCCGCCACAGAACAGCGCTCCATCACGGTGCTGGATAACTTACCCCTTTTCTGCGGGAAGTTAAATGCTAGCGATGGAGTGGGATTAGGTAGTCGGGAAGTGGATGTGCGGTCATTCTTGCGTCACATAGATGCGCACATCCAGGCAAACCGCATCACCGATGATGCGGCCAAGATTAGGCTTCTTAATAGTCGTATAGATCCTCAACGGGGCGATGCGGCAATCCAAATGGCAAATTACGCGGGACGCCAGATCTCTTATGAAGAGGTCTGCCACGACCTCCTGGAAATATATCCCCAGTTTGAGCGGTCGGAGTTCCGTGTAGCGGCACGCGGTCTGCTCCGTAACGACATCTCCAATCCTGAAAATGATCTGCCGAAGCTAGAAGCGCAAACCCGTGCCTTAGTGGACGCATATCTGGGGAGAAACGATATGAGAGCTCTCCGGATTGGAGCAGGATGTTACCTACAGGACCCCCTAACGCAAGACATTGCTGTAGGTCCAGCCGCAGCTGATGGGATTTCCAGAGTAGAAATTGTTGCAGGAGATGCAGGACCAGGTAGGAATCCGATTTGTTTAGCAGATGTTTTGCAGAATATGTTGCTGCATTTGTTCATAGTGAACGGTCTACAAGAGGATGTCTACAAGCAATTGACAAGGTCATCTAAGTCTACACCGGATAAGAGATCAACGGGAATAACGGCACACGCCATAAATTGTGTCAAGAAGGCACACGCCATGACAATGGAAACAGCCGCAAAGAAGAAGAACATGCAACCGGAAGTCCTTTACGCACTCCAAACCAAGCAAACGAGACCAGCAAGGATGGAAAAGAAATGCTACGCGTGCGGTCGGCAAAGTCACTTCGCGAAGGAATGCCCCAAAGAAAAAGATTACTGCGCCTACTGCAGACTCAAGGGACATAATACTAAAAACTGCAGGAAACGACAGCGGGATAATGTACCATATTGTACAAACTGCGAGAAGAACGGACACCAAGACAGAAACTGTCGAAACCCGTGCAGCAGGTGTAAAAGGCGCGGACACACCAAGATTAACTGCAGGGTCAAACTTGAGAATAAACAAAAATACTCCGACAACGACTATAGGAGAAGAGATCAGGTACATCACCTAGAAGAACAATCCGAAGAGGATACACCGGATTACTACTACGAACAAAAAGAAGAAGATTCGGAATGACTAGTTAGTTTATCCAATACTACAGAGATAGAGAATAGACTTAAGATTCCCATGATAAAAGTTCAGCTTATCAGTATGAATAAGAATGAAGAACTAAGCGCCCTAGTCGATAGTGGAGCTAGCGTCTCCCTAGTAGCTGAAAATATTATAGTAAATTTAGGGGAGCAAGAGAAAATAGAAACTCAAAACAAACGGGTGTACGACGCGCAAGGAAACCTAATTCCAATAATAGGAAAGGTGGTGATGTCAATAGAAACACTAAATGGAAAGATAGAAGGAGACTTCCTGGTCTTCAAAGAATTAAATAAGGGAAGTGTCCAAGTCCTATTGGGAATGAATATCCCTAAGCATGCTATAGTAAACTTTCCTCAACAAGAATTACAGTTCATAGACAACAAATCAGTAAGTGAAAGAAATACTGAAGAAACCGTAACCATGATCATTCAGTCCAAGAAATTATATAATAAGGTACCGGTAAACTCAAGAATAACCGTATTGAAAGAAGAGCAGGGAAAGGAAACGCTCGATAAAAACGAAGAAGAAAACGATCCAAAGGTAAGGAACGAAGCGGAAAATGATACTGGTCGACAGAGAAACGTGAGTATACACCTGAAGGAGGAACTCACGATAGCTAAGAATTCAGTAAACACCATTCAAGTGAAAATTGCCAATAAAAAGATCAAGGAAAACGAAGATTTAATTATTCATCACGGAGAACCAAGGTTCGGGTTATTAACCTCGAACGCAATCACGAGGGTAACTGACGGGAAAATAACGGTCAGTATAACTAACGCCAGTGATAAGGATGTAACCCTCAGTCAAGGTACAATATTGTGCCTAGCAGAAAAAACAAAGATGGAAAATATCCACAGCATCACCACAAATAATTCATCAGTGAAGGAACACGAAGAACCAGAAACACTGCCACCAGTGCAACACGTGTGTGTGTTGAACAAAAAATTGGAAATGTTAAACATCATCATGAATAGGAAGTTATAAGGGAATATTCCTGAGGTAATATCAATTTTATTCGTTGCATTGTAATAACTAGAGTATAATATAGTGTTCGTTAATGTGTGAACTACATTAAATTATGAATTATTAATCGGTTCATCATTTTCGGTCATAAGGGTGGGGCGTAAGTTTGGAAGCAATTTTTCAAACATTAATATAATTCTTAAAAATAAGTTCCTAAGTAGGTGATAGGGTTTGAACTATAGTAGAGACACTACATTTATGACGTGCCAGTGTTATTTTTACAAAAATTTAGTCAATTCAAAAATGTCAGACAAAAGAGAAGCCATTATTGCTCTACACCGTGCCGGGAAGTCAGATTCCGTCATTTCAAAGACTCTTTCAATAGCGAGATCAACTGTTTGGAAGTGTGTGAAGCGTTTTAATGAGAGAGGAGACTTGACTGATCGTCCAAGAAGTGGTAGACCACGCTCACAACGCACCAAACAACTGATAAAATGTGCCCGAGAGAAGATCAGGAGGAACCCGAAAAGGTCAATACGATAGTTAGCCAAAACAGCTAATGTGAGTCCCAGAACAATGAGAAGAATTGTCAAAGAAGACCTAAAGATGTCCTCTTTCACCCTCCAAAAGAGACAGACTCTGTCAGAAGCTGTAAAGAAAAAGAGATTGGAGCAAAGCACTTCTGAGAGAACTGAAGTCTGGCATGGCTGGTGAAATTGTTTGGTCTGACGAAAAAAATTTCACAGTGGAAATGGCTCACAACCGGAGGAATGACAGAATAATTGGTAAAAGTGCAAAAGACATCCCATACAACCAAAAAACTGTCCACAAAACAATGAAACCTGCTTCAGTAATGGTCTGGGCCGCCGTTTCAGAAACTTGGAGATCTCCTTTAATTTTTGTGGAACAAGGCGCCAAAATCAATGCTAAATGTTATATTGAGAATATTTTGACGCCAATGTTGGAGTCAGCTAAGGATCACTTCGGTAATGACACTCTATGGACATTTCAGCAAGACGGCGCGACTTCACATACTGCAAATGTCACTCAAAACTGGTGCCATGACCATCTTCCACGGTTTTGGTCCAAAGAAATGTGGCCTCCCTGCTCCCCAGATGTTAATCCTATGGACTTTTCGGTATGGTCCATTCTTGAATCAAAGGCCTGTGGTAAATTCCATCGCAGTGTGGATGATTTAAAGCGTTCGCTCCAGAGATCTTGGAAGGAAATTTCACAAGAACAGTTGCGTGCCGCAGTAGGAGGAGTTCGGACGAGATTTGAGGCTGTTATTAAAAACAAGGGGGGACATTTTGAATAAATTTATGATTTTTGAATTCTTAAAACCCTTATGTAATAATACATAACTGTAAATAATTAAATATATTTTTCGTTGGATTATAATATGCACTTTCATTTGCTTCCAAACTTACGCCCCACCCTATAAGAAAAAACATTATAATATTGATTATTTTAGTTTTTATTTTAATTGGTATCGTT
>CANNZV010003581.1:17851-59283 GCA_947561585.1 Caprella mutica
TTCAGAAATTTAACTCTTATTACTTATAACATAGAAAAATGAATATAGCCCCACAATAAATCTATTTTCTATGACCCCACCATCACACCATAACTTTGTTTTTTATCTTCTATCGTTCCAAAGTAACTTTATCTTCGATGGTCCCACCATAATTTTTTCTTCTATAGCCCCACCATAACTTTATCTTTTATGTCCCAATCATAATATTCTCTTGAAAATCCATTAATAGAACTGAATAAATCATTTTACTTTTCAAGTTTTGCAATGTGTTATAATTTCCAAAAGAAGGAAAACATTTCCGTTGATAATTCACTTGAAAGTTTTTTAGACCAGAGAATAAATGAGGAGATTGTGATAGATGTTTGACTATAAATTGTAGATAATGTCTGGAATAAAGTGATTTATACGATTGAATAACTGGCGATGATATTAAGATTTAGTGTAAAATATTGTCAATGCCGGCCGATCATTCTGCTGCTCTGATTTTTGCTCTGACCAGAAAGTTATTTAAGAATCTCAAAATTTGTGCTTTATATCATTAATCGGGGACAGTACCATCTCTCTTGCTTTCCATGTGTCTTTATTAATCCAGAGTTTCCGAAATTTTCATATTTAAGGGCACCGTTCCCAGATTTTGAAAAGTTTTTTATTATTGAAGCTACGGTTGTGAAACTTTGTACAAATATATAAAATGAATTCTAAGATGATTTTGTGTCGTGACATTTTTTCGAATCGACCCATAGAAAAAGAGTTATTCGAATTTCGAATAAATTTCGAACAGTGTGTAAATTAATAAATGGATACTACAATTTTGTAGCTATGACATTATGGTTTTTTGCATTCGATTCTCCACAAGATTCTCTACAAACTGTAGAAGCGTTTTGTTTTATTTTTCGAATTGGTTTTCGAATTATTGAAATTTTTAGTGAAAAAAAAAATTATATATAATATAAATTTTAATATTTTGAAAAATAATTCGAAAATTAAATACAACTTTTTAAGAGTTTGTAGAGATTTCCAGGGAGGATCGAATGCAAAAAAATCGCAATGCCGTAGCTTCAAAATTGTAAACGCCTTAGGATTTTGAATTACAAGATTTATAGATCTCTGAACTAATAGAAAATCCCATTCAAAGTTTGATAATCTGACACGCTGCATACGACTCCTGTGAAGGTTTAGGGTGAATGAGGGACATACCTTAGTGTGCATCTGATTAGTGGCACGTTAGATACCAGATATAGCGAGATAATTAATAATTACGAATTATAATTGGCTGAGAGTTGGTTTTTAGAGCACATATTGACTCCCTACCCCCGGTCCCCTTTTCCCTTTCTCCCTCTTCCCAGGGGGTTAGAGTAACATGAGAGCTCTGATATTTTGCACACACTATAAGAAGGTTAGAAAGTAACTATTTACACAATAAATTTTTTTCTTTAATTTTGCCTTAATTTTGCCATTTTTTCCGGGAACGGTCCCCTTAACCTTTGATTAGCCTCAATTAAAATATTATTTTCATATTCATTGAATTCTTATATTATGTAATCTGCAACAGATTCTGCAGATTTAAACTAATATTATCACAATACAGCTGATGAGCATGATAGCTTCCAAATGCATTTCAGTTACCCCTCACAATTCTCCAGTAATTCCATTGTATATATCATTTATCGAATTGATAAGTTAACTTTCAAAGCATTATTTGGATGCACAGATACCATTAGCATATATCCTTCACCAGTTTGAATAGTGTGGAACATTGATGTCTGAGGCCTGATGTACTTCATATCCTTAATTAATTCACGACTTAGATTGGAAATTGATTGTTTGTTATGGATGGGATAAGATACCGAGCATGAACAATGGAGATATTGAATTATTGATATTAACTCTATATAGGCAAATCGTTGTTTGATTGCTTGAATTAATCCATTGAGAATACAGTTCAAATGATTATAAATATGTTAAAATATTGTGAGTTCATTGATTATGAATCAGTTAAAATATTGTTAGTTATCGAATTATTGATTATAATAATTGAATGATCATTTTGTACATTATAAAATTGATAGGGTAATCTATGTTCATTTCGGAAAAAAAAATTTGAGTGTTGAAAAGGTCATTGATTGAAACCATTTTCCTATTTCTATAAAATAAAGTAATAATTCAGTTAAACTATAACGAAGTAAAATATTATAGTTTGTATTTATATCGAATAGAGAATATTATGATATTAGGGATCATATTGATTTATCCCACTCTGATCTTCGTAGTATTGGCTCATCGAAACACCTCCTAACTTAAGATGTTCTGTTTCTGTTAGTTCCAGACAACTTGGCTTTAACTTAGATTCTGTTTGCATATTGTTCAGAAATCTTACTCAACTTTATCTTGTTAAACTTTGTACATTATTATGTGGTAGCCTAGATGATAGTATGAAGATACAATTAAAGAAAGAATTATTTGATGTATTGAAGTAGTTATGGTTATGGAATTATATATCTCTGGACCCACTAGAATTTCTTTTTAATATTGCAATTCAGAAAATTAAAGCAATGTTTCGATTTCATTATTTACAATTAATGAATAGGGAGTTATAAAATCGTAATTAACAACTTATATAATAGATATTACCAAAAAGTTTGTATGATGAAATTTTGAGCTACAAGGAACCATCAACAACTCGGAAAGACGGCACTTACATAGATCAATCACCAATCGGACATTTAGAAATTTTCAGAGTACATCCACTTTTCGAAAACTGTGAGACTAATTCAGTAATTTATTCACTTCACCGTGCGTTGAAATTTTTTACAATTCATCACATAACGCAAGGCTGAGACTGTTCTTCAGTGACATTTTTTGCTGAGCACAGAAGAGTCCCGAAGTCAGCTTGTCATGTTGGTGTAAATTGAAGAGTACAATCATTGTCGATTGATGTGGATCGACTGTTGTGAACCTCTAGTAGAGTCCATGTATTGTTGTATCGCCAACGGAACGTCTAGTTTTTTGGCAGGTTATGTTGGAAGTGGTATATCTCATCACTTTGTACTTTATCGTCTGGTTCGATTGGCAAACTGTTGCATCTGCAATGAGAATCAGAAAAGGTTCGAGAAGTAACTAATATTATTATCATAGCACTAATTTCCTGTTTACCCTCTATTCAAATATGAAATTTTCTCCGGAATGAAATATTATTACAATATACACATTTATAAATAGTTTCCATATTATGAAAATAAAATTATTTTTAGCAAGAAAATACAAATTATTTTCAATAAAGGATCAAATCTTACTGTAAAGAAGAATCAAAGTATTTGCATATTCAATGAATACATAATAAGTGATTGTATTTATGTTATCCAAAATGGAGAGGTGAAAATCTCTATCTCATTCAATTAGTATTAAATATATCGATTTTTAATTAAACAATTATTAAGCTTACATAACTATTGTGATTATTTTCCATCCAATTTAGATTTAATTTTGGGGAAATCGAAGTTAAGGCATACACTAGGATACTGATGACATATCAGTTCAGGACGTTACAGTCGAAGCCAACGCTTGCAAACTGCATGCATTCAGGACTAGTAATTAAATTCATCTAGAGAGAGTGATTGCAATTCAGCCTCTCGTTGCAATATTGGGTTAGTCGGGAGAAATTATATTGAGCTATATACTAGATTTTTGTTAATACTTAAATAAAATTCCTTTGTTTAATCTATAGATATTGAAAATATATGTAGCTTAGCAAAGTTATTGGGAAAAATAAACCTAATCTTCTATGGGAAATCCACGATAAGATAAGGAAAATCCACGAAAACTTAGATTGGGTCATCAAGAAAATTGGAAATCCGTCAAATTTTCGATAGGCCATCAAAGAACAGAGAACATGTTTACTCAATATTAACAGCCTCTCTACTTACATAATATGTGTATGGTAAGAGGTTGACTAACACCTCTTCTACTTTACTCACATTTAACTCATATTACTCACTACTAACAGACTCTACTCACATAATATGTATATGGTAAGAGGCTGACTGACTCTTCTTTTACTTTATTCACATTTAACTCACATGAACGCACTACTAACTGTCTTTACTCACATAATATGTGTATGGCAAGAGGTTGACTGACTCCTATCCTTTCAATGTTAGTCGCAGCACCTGCTTGTTGGCGAGTTATTTCTTGCAGAACTAGTGTTCTGTTTGAAAGAATCACTCCGCCTGTAATGTTTTGATTGATGATGCCATCCTGTAACAAGATGAATTGAAAAGTTACATCTTATGTTGCAATAGTGTGACAAGTCCTGTAACAAGATGGAGTGTCTTGTTACATATTTTGTTGCAATAGAAGAGATTGCAGGATATATTTTTGAAATTGAAGGATATTTCAAAGTCAGCTGGACTTATAGTCATTTTTTGGTCATTTCTTATAAAAGTAGTAAATTAGATTGTTCAATTTCAGCTGAAATTTATAATTCCTCAATTAAATTGTAACTCTATTTTTCTGCAATGAACTTGGTTGTATTTTAAAACATTTTGAATATTACTTCAAATGTTATACTTTTTTCAACCCCTTATTAAAGATGTGACAGGCCAATAGAAGATTAAGAGGGAAATGCTTCTTAATTACCAGGTGCTCCACCTCAATTTTACCTCTGGGTATGCATAATCTTAATGACATGCACTCCAAAGATGATATATGAGTAAGTCTATAATATGTAAATTATTAACATATAATATACATTTCTCATGACCTTAATGACTATCTATTAATTATTTACAATTAAATACTACTTCTTATCATTGTGAAAGGAACAATTATATAGAATTGTATAATAAAAACTTGCACTCCTTCATGCCGAAATATATATCTTATTAGAAATATGAAAAAGCTTAATAATATATAGAAACTAGCTGGTTCAACCAATAATCAAAAGAATTACTTATAAATTCATGCAAAATTTTTTTTTGAAATCATACTAATGATTTGCTGTAAATTAGCCAGAAGAACTTAATTTTGAATTCATGTCATAGATATATAAATTTTTAATTGAAAACAAAATGCATACAAATACTGGATTTCTATAGAATCATGAATCTCGCGTAAGAAATCAGATGTGTTCACTGTTCAGTCCTCCCAATATAATGTAATGGAAATCATCTAAAATATGTGAACAGAATATGAGAATTTTTTTAAAGTGGCAATAAATGATTTAGATAGATATCAGTCATTCCTATTGGCCCCATCATTTCTAGAGAATAACTAATTATGTAATTAAAATTTTAGTCAGAAAAATATATTATAACACATAAGTAGGTACGTTCAAGAATATTAACTAATATGCATAACTGACACAATGTCTTCCATATCTAATATAAATACTCTCAAATTTTACTTTACTTTCTTTTTGAAGAAGAATAAATTGCAGTATTTTAAAGAAATTAACCTGACATAAAATTCTATTGAGATGTTCTCTGATCAATGTACTTAAGGAATTAATCATACCATACTGAAAAAACTCCCTCTTTGAAACTCGAGAACATTTTAGTGAGAAAAATATGCTCGTGAGACCGTTAACATAAGCCATCTTACAGACATTGCAACAAGAAGCTTTACTGTGTGGGCCATAATGGGCATAACGTTGTTTGGTTTTACTCACATGGTGTAAGAAGAGCTACTTGTAAATGGAGGGATTGGCCTTTATGGAGCACTCCAAGAACACATCTGTCCCTTCTCTCACACTCTGAGGGTTTATGCAGAAGCCCATCTTCAGGGAGGTAATGGGCACATTTGGACACTGATAAAATTAGCCAATACTTTAAAATTTGCCAAGAAGATACACAATTACATTCAGGGAGAAATGGTGTTACTTATTTTTCTTTGGTTTAGAATACGTTATTATAATAATATGAATATGATAATAGCAATATGAATGCTTCACACTAAGTAGTGGGTATATCTGGAATTGCTCCTCTTGATGATTCTTTTCAGACATCGATTCGACACTAAAGATTTCTCACTCAGAAGCGCTAGATTCAAATTTCAATTTCATTCCATTTAAGAATCATTTGAAGCAAACAGCAGAACTCGGAAAACGACGAATCTCGTTTGGAAGCAACAAAAATAATCGTGGTGCAGACGAATAATATTTGATGGCTAGATTTGGGCTAAGAAAGAGGTCTGAATTGGCGGAGTCAAGCAGTCTTATCTCGAATGCATTTATTGTAAAGGCGGCGATGGGGATTTTCATTCTGGAAATGTTATTAGGTTATTGCTATGATATCATCATTACTATATGCTTTATTGAAATCAAATCTATTCTTATAGTATTACTTGTAAAACGAGAGTTAGAACATTGAAATGCAGAAATTATTATATATAGAAATTGTCGATCCGTGATTTCATTTTATTTTATTATTGTATTTAGTAAATTTGAAGCTAAAAACGGAAATTCTTTCAATATTTTATTTTAACAATAACTGTCTATGATCTAGGACCAAATAATGGTATCGGAATTAACTTATTAGCAACTTGTCAGATTTAGTTATTTAAAACTAACTTAATCTTACATGGCATCTGCTTCGGTCTAAATCACTTCCTAGTGGAAAAATGTGCGATTGGCAGATCACCAATCATCGTTCAACACGATTAATAGTAATCGTAAAATATGGTTGATTCGAATATTACCGGCGGAATTTCTACTTTGGAATTTCCGAAAAATGATGATAGACTAGAAGTATTTTTAATGAATTCATAATTGTTCATACACTCAAATTACCATGAAACAGCTCATAATTATAATTATGTATGTGTAATCAAAATTTACAAAAACACGAAAAGATTTATACTTCCGGATAATATCAATTGCAATTTCATAAATTATAATTGTATGGTATTTCTTGAATAAGATAACTAGATATTTATTAATATTAAACAAACATTATTACTATATACACTTTATAATATTTTTTTAATATGTGAGGCCACCATATAATTTGGAAAATACCCTATTTGAAAGGAATCACCATCTGTCAAGTGACAATAAAAAATACTAATTGTTGATGGCGAGCAGTGGACAGGCATCTCATGAATAATTATTACTTACTAATTGTTGTGTGGGAGAGAGGAGACTATTTTATAATAACACAAAGAAAGATAGAAGTGATGGTTTTATCACCTATTATTAGTGAAATAACTAAATCTTGTAAAGTGTTCAGGATGTTTGTAAGAAATTCTGTCATTCTTTGCTTTATGTGATTGAATTTTTTTGAGAAACATTATTAGATGAAATTTTGAATTAGAGTTATTTAAAATTATAATACAGTAAAACTTCACAAAAATATATTGATAACAATGCGCTCAATAGGAGAACTAAATTTCATGAAACACTACAGCCGAAAATCGTTTCTTAAAAATGTAATGCAGAAAGTTTTAATGTTTTATTTACTGCTTTTGATGAAAAACAAACTAACTAAAAGGTAGAACATTTAAAGTTTCTAATTAATATATATTTATATATATACTATAATTGAATGACTATATTTCTGGGAACTGGGAAGAAGCTAATGGTGGACCATTTGTAACTATTGATGGACCCACCCTAACTTTCTCTCTGGACAGATAGGTTTTTCAAAGGAAAAAAATATTGTGTAAAACTCTGAATAGTTTTACAAGATATATAACATTCTATCTTCATCAGACCACACAACTGAATCAAATCCAGTCGATAAATTCACAACAGTCATTAATATCAATTACGGTAATAAAAGATCGTATTTCATCGTAAAATATCATAATTACGAACATAATCTTCATTGGTAGACGATAGACTGTAAATGTTATAAATTTATAATATATAACATTTAGATTCCAGTAGAATCATTCTTTTCATGAATTTGTATGATCTTTTTATCATCAATTAGGGTAGTACTGCAGTCTCACATCTTGGGACATATAAGAAAAACCGACATAGTGATTATATTTTAATTTTTATTTTTATGTGTATTTACATATGATATATGCAGAAAATCATGGATATCGGTAACTGATAAAAGTATAATAATTAGTGTATCATTGATTCTTATATGATCGAAAATGTGAAACCGACTGATACTTCATATCTCCCTCTGCATAAAATTCCCCCAATCATCGACTCTAATTTCCTGTCTGGGTCACTAGTCTCCTTGTCGCCACATTTCTCTCTATTAGACAACACAATATCTCTGCTGACAACATGTCACAAATATTTATGTATCTTTATTGCCTTTCTCTCTTTGCCACTGGAAATAATTTATCAAATTTGTTGCTGCATCAAATAAAATTCCGTCTCAATATACCAGAACGTAAAAGGCAGCCAGTTAACTTTGTGTGACAGCTTTCTATTGTCATGATATCAAAATAACTTTATTATTGTACGTATATGTGGAGAGTTACTGCGATGGAGTTAAAAACAGTGATACACACTTACTCTTCTTTGGCTCAACCCTACTTTTCACTCTGGTCAATAATGCAGTTAATCATGCAATAAAAACCTCTTTTCTTATGCTTGAATTATTCTCATCTGATAACGAGAAAGAAATGAGTTACTTGCCATCATTCCTTGGCAGCTAAAACTAGGAACTAACTTCAATCAACCTTAATTACGCCAATGATACACTTTTATTCATTGCATTTCAAATTATTTTACTGATGTAAAAGTGTACATGCTATAGCCGATAATAGACAGAGAATATGATACGTGAATAGAAGTTATATTATATCACAATAATGTTTCTCTTTGATATAAAATAAATAAAGTAAAAGAATTTACATTCGACAAATCGTCCATTGGTGTAGATATTTATCGTATTTTATCTGAATGTATCCCAATTTCAGAAATTATCGTCAGGATTTATTGTTGGTATTGTACGATGAAATATAGTAAACTATAACATTATTTAAATCTATTATTATTTATAATTAAAATCAACAAACAAACTAAAGTTGTGTTTATACTTCTATGTCTCAAGGTTATTTTTCCCGAATGGGAAAGATTAGTAATAACCCTTTCAATGCTTTACCTTAAATCATAATTAGATAATTTGATACACTCCACCAACTTTGTACAGATCAAAAGACTGCACGGAGATATTATCAGGATCCACTTAAAGTTTCACAAGCTAATATTCTTTCTCATTATTTTAAAGTCAATAAGGGTCAGAAAGACATAAATTAGAGCACATATTCGCTCTAGCTTCTACACAGTCGCGTAGAAATACATTGTGATATTTTAGGAGTGATATACTGTGGGTTAGTCTGAAGTATGACCAGATAATTACTATCATCAAAAAGCTAAGGAATATCATCACCTACAGTCATCCTTACTATTAGAAATTACACATATTTGATGGTGGAAGTGACTGTACTTTAATAAGGAGGAATTAATTTGAAACTAAAGTTAAGAATATAATTTTGAGTGATATGATTTCTTTATCACATTTTAAGTCAACAATTCGTTTATATACTAATAATATTATGAATTATAAGTAATATCATTTTATAACGTCACCTAACATCAGTACATCAAATTGATTATAGTGTCTATTCCAGAGAATGTGATGATAACATTTCTCCCAGAGAATGTGATGATAACATTTCTCCCAGAGAATGTGATGATAACATTTCTTCCAGAGAATGTGATGATAGCATTTCTCCTTGAGAATGTGATGATAGCATTTTTCCAGAGAATGTGATGATAGCAATTTTCCAGAGAATGTAAAGATAGCATTTATCCTAGAGAATGTGATGATAGCATTTCTCATAGAGAATGTGATGATAGCATTTCTCCCAGAGAATCTGAAGATAGTTTACATCCCATAGATATTCTGTAAGATGTGAACACTGCCATGATGAGTTGAAAAGACAGTTGTTTAATTAACAAAAATTTGGTAATATGATAAACATTTACCCTGATAAAGAGCATGGAGTAATGGGAAATGATTTATTATTTAACAGAGATATTGGCAAAAGATAATTATTAACTGAAACAATAGTGATTTCATTTATTCTGGCCCCTTAAAACTTCCTCCCAAGTTAGCATAATGTTCATTTTATTGTTATCAAATATTTATCATACGTAAAATGTAATAATAATGGAACTGAGTTCACCAGTATAGTGTACTCAGTTCACTAATAGAGTACTCAGTTCACTAATAGTGTACTCAGTTCACTAATAGTGTACTCAGTTCACTAATAATGTACTCAGTTCACTAATGGTACACTCAGTTCACTAATAGTGTACTCAGTTCATTAAAAGTCTACTCAGTTCACTAATAGTGTACTCAGTTCACTAATAGTGTACTCAGTTCACTAATAGTGTACTCAGTTCACTAATAGTGTACTCAGTTCACTAATAGTGTACTCAGTTCACTAATAGTGTACTCAGTTCACTAACAGTGTACTCTGTTCATTAATAGTGTACTCAGTTCACTAATAGTGTACTCAGTTCACTAATAGTGTACTCAGTTCACTAATAGTGTACTCAGATCACTAATAGTGTACTCAGTTCACTAATAGTGTACTCAGTTCACTAATAATGTACTCAGTTCACTAATGGTGTACTCAGTTCACTAATAGTGTACTCAGTTCATTAAAAGTCTACTCAGTTCACTAATAGTTTACTCAGTTCACTAATAGTGTACTCAGTTCACTAATAGTGTACTCAGTTCACTATTAGTGTACTCAGTTCACTAATAGTGTACCCAGTTCACTAATAGTGTACTCAGTTCACTAATAGTGTACTCAGTTCACTAATAGTGTACTCAGTTCACTAATAGTGTACTCAGTTCAATAATAGTGTACTCAGTTCACTAATAGTGTACTCAGTTCACTAATAGTGTACTCAGTTCACTAATAGTGTACTCAGTTCACTAATAGTGTACTCAGTTCAATAATAGTGTACTCAGTTCACTAATAGTGTACTCAGTTCACTAATAATGTACTCAGTTCACTAATGGTATAATCAGTTCACTAATAGTGTACTCAGTTCATGAAAAGTCTACTCAGTTCACTAATAGTGTACTAAGTTCACTAATAGTGTACTCAGTTCACTAATAGTGTACTCAGTTCACTAATAGTGTACTCAGTTCACTAATAGTGTACTCAGTTCACTAATAATGTACTCAGTTCACTAATAGTGTACTCAGTTCAATAATAGTGTACTCAGTTCACTAATAGTGTACTCAGTTCACTAATAGTGTACTCAGTTCACTAATAATGTACTCAGTTCACTAATGGTATACTCAGTTCACTAATAGTGTACTCAGTTCATAAAAAGTCTACTCAGTTCACTAATAGTGTACTCAGTTCACTAATAGTGTACTCAGTTCACTAATAGTGTACTCAGTTCACTAATAGTGTACTCAGTTCAATAATAGTGTACTCAGTTCACTAATAGTGTACTCAGTTCACTAATAGTGTACTCAGTTCACTAATAGTGTACTCAGTTCACTAATAATGTACTCAGTTCACTAATAGTGTACTCAGTTCACTAATAGTGTGCTCAGTTCAATAATAGTGTATTCAGTTCACTAATAGTGTACTCAGTTCACTAATAGTGTACTCAGTTCACTATAAATAGTGTACTCAGATCACTAATAGTGTACTCAGTTCACTAATAGTGTACTCAGTTCACTAATAGTGTATTCAGTTCACTATTACTGTACTAATTTATTAAATTTCTATGTATTGTTTTTACCGTATATTTTTGATTAGAATATTCATCACAAAACGAGCGAAAATAATACAGTGGATTTATCGTTCATTGATGATCGATTTACTGATGGCAAATAAAATGATTGAGAGAGTCGCTTTATTGCATCGAAACTACTGAAACCTAACAAAAGTATAGTGAATATTTATTGCTAACATTTATTGATATTGAAATTATAAAAATTGTGCTCTACACAATTTTGCTCAATTTACAGGTTTTTCTTTATCGAAATTGGATATATGACAGCGGAAGAAAACATATTTTAGTTTCAATTTGGAAACTAATGAATTTCTTAGGATGCTATGATTTGTAAATACAGTAATTAATATTCTCTATTCAGATTTAATATTAATATTTAGTTCTTTCCAATTGTTCAGTAACCAAAAGAAAAAATTATTGCGGGAAGAAAACCGATTCAATCTTCGGTAATACAACCAACTTTCTGTTATTAGTGAAAGATAATTAAGACTATCATTTCACACTTAAAATAAAAGTTTAATACACGTATTATTAATTTAATTTAACTTTTGGTCACAGGAAACAACCAATTTAAAAGGATATTGTTCTATAGAAAAATGATAGTTTTAGGTGTAACTTCTACGCTTATATCAAATTCATTAGCTACAATTACTTCTTATTCAAATATCTGAAAAATAAATCAACTTTATAGGACGGAGCACTTCTCCATTTTTTAAATGATCCTGTCACATCTCTCTTGAACAAAAACTGTCAGAGATATGGATTGTCGAACATTCCAAAACATAAGGTACCAGGAGAGACTGAAAATATCATTTGAAGGATGTGTCTTTTGGAAAAATAACCCACTATTATTGAACAAAAGTCAGTGCGGAACAGATTTCTCATTAGAGCCTAGAGTGTAAGGGAGGCGGTCTTTCTCCCAGACCCCCCAGATGAGGTAAGGGATGGCGGATGCGTTCCTAGCTACCCGTTCTACTTCCAACCCTAGTAAGCTATTACTGTAATATTACAATTTTTGGCTTTTCTGAATGGTATTGATCCTCTTAATCTTCTATGACCCCACCAAAATTCTCTCTTTTTACATCGTAAATTGGCATTGGTTCCAATCTATTAGAATAATCTATATTTATGAATAATAAATTCCATTCTGTAATTCCTATTGCTACATTTCGCTAGAAGGTAAATACCAATATACAATTTCTGCAATAATATCTTCAATGATGTCATAGCCTTTAAATGGACTTCTTTGAAGTTATTATGCATTGCATTGATGCAATAAAAAGAATATCTATTTATTGGTTCCAATAACCATCTTTAATCTTAATGGGAAAATTACTTATTAGTTTTGAATAGAAACTCTTTCATAATGTTTACTGTATACTCAATGTGCAATAGTTATTTATTATCAAACTGGAAATTTTATTATTGTAAAACAGTCTTTTAATTTATTTAAAATATTTAGACACATACAATGCATATACATTGAAAGTATAATATTCACCTACAACATTACAGAAAATTGTTATAACTTGATTACTCAAACTTCAAAATATATAGAATCATTATACAAAATTACAAGTTAATAGAAGTTATTTTTTTATTGGCTCATTGATATCCGAAAAGGTTCAAATATCAAATGCCTCTATTTTGAGTTTAACATTTGTACCATCACGAGTACTATAATTAGAGTAATAATGAATACGGAAGTAGCCTCATTGCATTGAACATTTTCTCACTGTATTACTGATGACGTAGACAAAATACTGTTCTTTGAATGGTGAAGGCACTGAAGAGGGTTAAAATATCAGGTTTTGTTTAACTGTACTGGACGGTTCATACACTTCGCGCTGAACAAACAATTGAAGATTTAAATCATATTCATCAGCTAAATATTTTCAAATCAAGGTATTTTGTGGGTATTTTGCCCATTATATTATATATTAAAATAATCTTTCTGGTCACAATTCAATTCATAGAATTGAATTTTGTTATAGAATTTTTTTATAGAATTCAAAAGGAGGAAAGTAAATTCTAAAAATATGAACCATTCACGAAATGTTATATGCAATTTCATGAAAAGAAGAAAAATCCCATAAAAAGAATCATATTTTAAAATTTTTCCTTTTTCAACATAATTCATATATATAAAATTGAATCCCAAAAGTCAAAGAATTTTTTTTGTTGAAGTTACTGCTATGCGGTTTTTTGCATTCGATTCTCCATAAGATTACCTACAGCATGATGGTATACGATTTTTTATTTTCGAATTGGTTTTCGAAATTTCAACTTTTTCGTGAAAGAAAAGTATAAACAAAAAAGTATGTCGTAAAATATTTCGACAACAAAATCGAAAATCAAAAATCGTTTACCATCATGTTGTAGGTAATTTCATAAAAAACCGAATGCAAAAAATCGCAATGCTCTAGCTTCAACATTGTAAACGCCTTAGGCTTTTGCATTACAAGATTTGTAGATCTCTGAACTAATATAAAATCTCATTCAATGTTTGATAATCTGACACGCAGCGTACACTTCCTGTGAAGGTTTGCGGGTAACTGAGAAATGTTTTTTTGCATACCTTAGTGTGCGTCTGATTAGTAGCACGTTAGATACCAGATATAGCGAGATAATTATTTATTACGAATTATAATTGGGTGAGAGATGTTTTTTAGAGTACATATTGACTCCTTATCCCTGGCCCCCGTCTCCCTTTCTCTCTCTCCCCAGGGGGTTAGAGTAACATGAGACCTTGATATTTTGCAAACATTATTAGAAGGTTAAAAGGCAACCTTTTACACAATATTTTTTTTTCTTTAATTATGCCATCCTTCCTAGGGACGGTGAATACAAAGTATAAGAACAACAGAAAGAAGATGCTGACAATGTAGAACTCCCAAGATATAATAAATATCACGAGTAAAATTATGTATTTCTTCAATCTTCATTGCTAGGTGTATTATGTAAACAAATTACTATCACCCACCATTGCTGATATTTTAGTTCTTAAATTTCATTCCACATTGAATCTGTATCAAAATAAATGTTTATTTGCAAATTACCGCTACTATTTAATAAGCAAATCATTTTCAACTTCGTCGATTCATTTCATCTGGAAATAAACATTTCATGTTAATAATTAAAAGTATAGGTATATCAATGAAAAAATCATTATTTTATTTCAAACAACACTTTATCCTTTAAATAATTGATCTGTTATTATTTTAAAAATACATTATTATTTTAACTATTTATCATCAATTGAAATTTCAGAAATTACTTCTTTTATACATCACAACTAAATACTCTGAATGAAAAGGATAAATTTCCATTCAAACATTAATCCATTTTCTACTTTACAGCTGAAACTTACTTAACAAATTAAATCTAAAATAAATTCTGTAATACTTAGGGAGAAAATTTTCTTGCCAAGCAGATAATGTAATATCATAACAGAGGTTTATTCTTTATAAAATAGAGCTTATAAAACCATTAATGAGGAAAGCTTTAAAGAAAATCCTTCCTCATTATAACTTACTATTTTGTTTGATTTCTCCATTACAAAAGTTATATTTGTAATGTAGTTATATTTGTTGGAGTCACTAGAAATGAAGGAGTTATTTACAGGATTTCAACATCTTCTAGAAAAGTAATGTTGTAAATGTAAAACTTCTTCAAGTTTTTAAGCCATTCTTACGACGAATGTCATTAATACCAAAGTAATTCGACTCTGCAAGAAGATACAAATAATATTCGACTAGGGATGAAGTCTTACGGTTAAGAACATTCATACAATATCTTTAGTTATATAGTTATAAATTATATATATAGTTATCTATGATAAAATAATTGGAATGTAATTATTTATATAAGAAAATTTTGTTTTTATTATAGAAAACAGAAATATATTACAAGTATATTGTCGAACATTCTATAACTGTAAATAGTTCTATCATTATATTTAAAATCCTATCATGAAATCATCATTAAATTATTTATCATTGTAGATAATAGATCTTCGTTTGAAAAGAAATTGACATTTGATTGACGTGATTTTACCAGCCAATTAAAATGTTGTTATGATATTGAGTTAGCAATCAATGGGTTATTAAACTGTCATAACCTTATACATTGAATGATATGTATTAGTTTAGTCTAATTACTTAATTAACAAAAGGTAATCATTTCTCAGCAAAGGTATTATTTTCGTTACATGCTAACTTCGAGCAATTACTCACCGATAGAAAGTTGAACTTTGTCACGAGTCATTGGTCTTCTATTCCTCTATTTAGATTTCTAATGATCCAAGAAGTTACAAAAACTTCTAAGAGTCCAATTTAGAGGTGAGAGAGACTCTGCATCTAATTAGAGGTGATTGGAATAAAAATCTTCTTCGGGAGATACACACAGACTAAAAGTTATTTCTAATCAAGAACATTGGCTGCGACTTTGAAGTCTTTTGTAATTAGACATAAATCAATAATGAGAAAATCTAACAGCAGCTTTCCGTCTCAAACCATCTCCAATGTTATTGAAATTTATTTATGTTAATTAATCAGCTTGAAGGAGAATTTTGGAGCAAAGTTCAAAGATAAAAGAATTGGAAACAAAATTGAAAATACATTATTAATTTTGTTACAATATTCTTTGTTCATATACAGGCAGGCTCCGCTTTTATCACCAAAATCACGACTCAGACTTATTACCAAATTGTAAATGAGCTTTATGTACTTACTCTTTCAAAAATCTAAATATTGTGTTTATTCGACAATAATTTATTCTGCCTATAAATTATATAATACTCTTTTCAACTCTAAAAAAACTGCCGGGGTTAATTTACAGGAGGTCAAATTACCGAGGATTCAAATTACCGGGGGTTTAATTTCCCAACATCGTATAGAACAATAATTGACTAAAACTGTATATAGCAAAATAAACAAAATAAGATAATTATTTTTATTGTATGAATAATTTATTAAAATGATTTAGTGAGCAAAAGATCAGCACGATCTGATCTCTTTTCATGAATTTGAGTCGTTTGTTTATTAAAAATTGACACCTGATGGTTTATAGCAACCTAAAAGAATTGTTAATAATTTTCAAATTCAGTATATGCAGATCTGTTAGGTTTACTTTATTTTATAATTCTTATTAATGAAAATAAATTTAATTTATTTAATACTTTATATTTTTTTAAGAAAGGGGGTTAGAGTAACATGAGAGCTCTGATATTTTGCACACACTATAAGAAGGTTAAAAAGCAACTATTTACACAATAAAAATTGTTTCTTTAATTTTGCCATTTTCCCCGGGAACGGTCCCCTCAAGCCCTATTGAGCATTTTTGACTGTTTCATTTGATACATTACATCGGGACTGTATGGACGTGAGACAAATACAGCCTGGTCAAAAATGGAGGAGCTAGTGTCATTTGGCTGCCTTATGACCTGCCTGCGTATTTTTCGAATATTTCAAAGGGATACTCTTTTTCTCGTAGCCTCATCTCTCCTTGAGTTTGTGTCGGGATTTTCCACAAAAGAAACTATTGTTCTATCATCCCTTCAAAGTTATAAAGCTAAATATAAAAGAGTCCTCACTTCTGCATGACCTGCTACAATTTTTACACTTTTTTTTCACCAAGTTTCACTACTGTACGATTAATATTATTAAAATTATTAACAAAATAGTCATCTGCAATGAAGCGATAGACATAGTTTACATCTGAAATGAGGCACAACATTGCCAAGAGTCACCGGATTTGTATTCCTGGTGGATTCTTGTCTAGAAAGGAATATAATATTTGAAACCGGGGATATTCTTCCATCAAATTTGGTCTCATTAATATAATCTTTTTTCTGCCAACTGTGTAAGAGGAATTATTAGATCAGGAATATTTTTTTTCTCATAAAAAGTTTGAAAATAGGAAGAGGATCACTTTTTTTTCTTTACTGATAGATCAAAAGTACCATACTGAAGTATGTGGAAGTTATATTATTTGATATACAGTATAATATCTCGGTACTTGTTTCAATGGCTTACTTTAAAAAAGATATTTCAAATGATAAAATATTTCTTCAGCCTGTCGTACTTATGACAAACTTTATTGGCATCATTTTATTCCCGCTATATATAAGTGTAATTCGAATAGTTCTTAACAGAATAAAAAAATATATTACATCGTTTATTAACCGCTAATAGATTCCAGCTGAAGCACTACACACAAATTAAAACGCTCATCAATGATTAAGAGGGCTATAAAAATCAATGCAAGACCCCAAATTTTATTAACAAAATCATATGATCAACCCCAATTGAAATTTCTAGCGCGATGGAATAGTTTCGTAAGCTAATTTGGCGTAATGGGCTAATATTTCAGGCTAGCAGGAGACAACAACGATTAATGGGCTTTTGTGAGGCTGCTGGCAAATTAGAAGTGAATCACTTCGATAACATTTAATCATAGCGAATCTAAATCGTTTTTCAATGTAGATAGCGGTCATCTATTTACTATCCTTAGAGATTGTGTTCATTTCGAGACCCATTCATCACTCGTTATCTTGCCACTCACTTTGCAGTGAAAACTGCATTACGATGCCGCATCCAAGTCCGACGTGTCACTTTTTCTTAAGTTGCCTCTCAAAATTATTGTACTCTTGGTGACATAATTCAGGTCTTGGAAAATAGGGAGGAGGAGAATGATTTATTTACAGCAGCATAAGCTAGACTTTCAGGAAAGTGGCTCATCTTGATGAAGATATGATGTGCCCTGGTTGATTTATTTATCAGCCGGTATAGGGTGATATTATATGTAGAACAGAAATACCGCATGTTTTCGAGCTATTGAGGTAAGACATATGAACCAGACCTGCATTATAAACAGCCTATATAGAAAGCATTGACATGCAGAGCGGTATAGGATGACAAAGTCAAATTGGTGATCTGACATCTCTTCTAATGCTAATTAGATTTGATTGGAAATGACATTCATTATTGGAAGTTGTTGCCGTATTATCAAACCTCTATGGATACATTGCATAGCCACAAAACATTCACAATGATCTATCTAAAAGCGAACTGACACTCTTTGATACTTACATTGATAGTTAATAATTCTAGTGAAATTATAACAATTAACGAAAATATATTTACAAATTTAACTTCCTTTAATGTTAATGTTCATTGTGAAAATTTTGAATCATTACAAGTTCGAAACATGAACCATCTCAGTTATGCATAATTATCCCTTATGCATAATTATGTACATATCTGTACCAAATGTATTAAATTGCATTACGGTCGGAATAGCGTAACTTACCACGAATCGGATTCCGACAGAATAAAATGTGTAAGAGGCTAGTGTATTGAAGGTTTCTTTCCAATCAGAGAAATAACTTTCCAATTCAGAGGATTATGGTGTTTAGTGGACGGTAAGAGGCTTGATGACATTTAGCCACTACTTCGCTCTGGACACTCAGAAGTGAAGTGAATCGAGTTTGCCAAGAGTGGGAGTATTGAAGAGTTAGTTTAATAAATTGTATTGAAAAATAATGGTTACAATTTAATTTGATGAATATTGACCCTAATAACGTAGCACTTCAAATGCTTTCCAACTAACTTAGCCGCTGGCGTGGTGGAACCAGCTTTCACTAAAACTATTATGAAATTTCAACGAATTTATTTTTCGGTAATTTTTTTTACATTGAAACCTTTTTTTAATATTTAAAAATACATTTGTAAACAACCACTAATAGTTTTCCATGTAAAATAAAAGTAAACAGCAAATATTTCTTTTATATGATTGTATGGACGGGAATAACCACTCTGTACGGAGCTTGGTGATCGAGGTGCAAGTCTCGCTCATCTAAAAGTTATTATTATTTTTTACATTAGGACTGGTGAGCTTGCCTCAGCGTCTAGGTTA
This sequence comes from Caprella mutica, assembly GCA_947561585.1. Taxonomy (NCBI): domain Eukaryota; kingdom Metazoa; phylum Arthropoda; class Malacostraca; order Amphipoda; family Caprellidae; genus Caprella; species Caprella mutica. Next base: position 37,503 of record CANNZV010003581.1, read on the forward strand.
ATCGGGGCAAAAGTGACTTTTCCATTATTATCATATTAATTATAAATTCAGTGTTTTGATCTTCTCTAGTCATATCAATGAAGTCAAGAGAAAATTAAATTCATGGGACTCGAAGAAGCAGTTAGAAAGGAAAGAGGCTCAACATAAAGGATGAAAGCACTCACAAATTGTGTACTTTATTTATCTACAAATTAATAATATCCTTTATCAGCTGTTATGATTCATCCAACATTTGGAAATTATTAAAAATCTATTTATATACATTGATAATAGACCACCAAAGTGAAGTGATATCCATTCTTTCTGAGAATATCAGCGAAATATTTATATGCTATTCGTACGTAGAGAAAAATAATGATGGTATCATATTAAAAAGATATTAATTTAAGATACCATCAGTAGAGATGTGACGAAAGAAGATATACAATATATACGAGGAGTGGCATGAATTCATGATAAATAAATAGTGTGAACGTTTATTGTCGTATGTATCTTTTTATCTACGATTACAATACCCGATAAAGTATCAATTGAGAAGAAATAATATTCCATCTCGAAGAACAAGATTTTATAACCTACCTAATTATACAATCTAATTTTTTGTCATCTTATTGAGATAAAGCAAGAAATGATTAACGGACTAAATCAGCAATGAAAGTGAATCTTACGATGGGAACAATATAAGTCTATAGTAGTTTGAAATCATTATAGAATTAACATTATCTTGCCTTATAATTATATCGAATAAAATTGTTACACAAATCACCTCTTTAAGTAGCATGAAGTATAAAAGCTGTAGTGTGGATTATAAAATAAAAAACAGAATAACACATGGCAATTAATAAGCATTCATAAACATTCTTCTAGATGATAAATGTATTTAACTGTATTTAAAAATGAAAAACGTTTTAATTACTCGATGTTGAATAATATTTACACAGGAATAATGCATAGGATTACTGATTATATGACAAAAAGAATAATTATTATATTTTTTCTATCGCATTGGAAAATAAGTAAATAAATAAAAAAAAGTGACTGTTTTGTAGAAAAATCTAAATATTGAAAAAATTGGATTTACCGAAAAATAATTTTAAAAAACCTCAAAGCTTACTAAAGTTATGATAAATCTATGTAAATTATAGAAAAATACATAAATTTAGAAAATTGTGTATATTAAATAATAAGACAATAATAAAATAAACAAAAAACTGCAAGTCTGCTCAACTAATACATTATAGAATATAAACATATTCCAAATTGTATATTATTTGGAAAAATATTTTCATATGTTATCTTTAAAAACTCTCGAGATACAACCAACCAATTTTAATCCTCGACTCTGATATGTACCATTGTACCTATCTAAATCCTATTATGTTCGCAATATGTATAGATTCATATCATATTTAAAATATTTATAAAATCCTATTATTTTTGAAATATGTACCAAATCGTATAATGCTCCAAGTATGTATCGAATCCTAATATGATTCATATATGTATCCTACACTATAATGTCCGAATTATGTATCCTTTTTAATGTATACCAGTTTCTAAATAGCTCAGGTACATAATTTACTATTATCAATCATAAAATTGATAATGTGTTGCAAAAATAAAGGTTCATGGAAGAAATAATGATATGATTTTTTATACTGTCAAATCATCCTCCATTGGGATTCAATCATTTTCCCTAAAAGTCTATGGGGTCCTAATTTAATCTCATATATGATACTGTATGTATTTATCTTTGTTTCCATGATGTTTGAAAAAAAACATAAACAGTAAGCTTTTGTATTCAAATGTTCCGTAGATCGCATTTCTTTTCATGGTCTTCCATAAACTTTTGTTACTATTTAGCACGAAACAATTGGTTAGTTTTAGCAAATAACATACGACTACAGAAAGATGAATATCAAAGAAAGGCATATTTTGAAATAAAACGATTAGCCTGTAAGTGTTTTTGATTGCCTTGTAGCTATCAACTTCAGCAAGATGTTGAAAAGTTTTTTTACAGCTGCATCAATGCAAGCAAATTATTCTTTTTCTTCAATCTGATTTGCACAAATAGAAACTTATTCTCATAGGAGATTATAATTTCTTCTCAATAAAATTTTTGTGCATTTGTCTCCGTTTTAGTTCTTCGATTATCTCATACCAGTTACCACAAACAGGTTTTTTTTCAATGTTTGATTTAACTAATAAAAATCTTGGTAACAATTCTGACACGGGAAATATCAAGAAAATGATGCCTCATTTTTTCGGAATCAATTTGATACTTTTTTATATTAACCTTACTGAGTTTGACTATCCTACGGTACTGTATCCTACTGTACAAGTTGCTATGAAGTCAAATAAGGCCGATTAATTTAAAGGAAGGACATTAAATATATAAAGTATTTTAGAAGATGGGCTTATAAAACGTCAAACTCATTAATGTTAATGATCGGTCAGAAAAGCATCTCAATTTATTAATTTTCCTAATTAACTGATCTACAAGCTAAATATCTGTACTTCATAAAGTTCAATTTCATTTGATCATAATTTCTATCAGCAATAATTAAAAAATTATTTCAATAGCCATAGATAGTGTATTTGTTCTAAGAACCTAGTGGAAACATCAATAATTACTTAAACATTATAAACATTGTGATTCCATTTTTTCTTTATCAAGCCCAATATTTCTACAAATATGTAGAATAAGTGATATAAGACCATTTCCTGAGAATTGTCAGCAACCCAACCTTGAATTTTCTTTCTGATTACAATTTACAATCCAATTTGACTTTTTACATATTTTCTAATTTTCAAGTATTTCTAAAAACGAAATTTGATTAAATGATGTTATTTGTTTCATCTACTATAAAAATATTGATTGTTGTATATTATCTTATATTGGAATAATATCAAAATGTCAGACAAAATAGGTAAGACAGTTAGCTTCCCTAACTCATGATATATTTCGATTGATTGTCATGAAAATCGTTAATTTTATTGTCCGAATCAAATGATAATTTACAAATCACAGATCGAAATGCAAAGACCAGCAATGATAATTTTCTCAATGGGTGGTTAGTTTTTGTCTTTTCAAGCAAAGGAAATATGTGCTTGATAATCAAGACTGTAAATTGCTCTTATTGCCTTTTTATGCACTAAATTCAAATGATTAATGTGACACACATATACATTAATTACATATAGCAAAAACTAAGTCAATAAGCCGATCAAGGAAATATTATTATTCATGTAATAAAGTTTGTAACACATCTAAGCCTAGGGAGTTTCAAAGCTGCTGTCATACAGAAAGTTGATGTCAAAGTTTGTAGCGTCCATTCATGTCTTTGTGGCCATATTGTGGATGAAATCATGAGAAGAACCAACTAGGTATAGTCTGTAAACAAGGAAAGGGAATACTGTATAATGTAACATAAGAACTATTTAAGCCTCCGTTGGTTAGACAGAAAGAATTTTTATTCTTTTTCAAGAATGTTAAATATTAAAACACTTTCCTACTTTTCCCATTTTATTATTCAGAAATCCAATAACATCGATTTCATCTTTGATTATTATTGCAAACGTTTTGGGAATGAGATTAGTGTTTATCTCCCCTTCCTACAGAAAACTATCGAACAGTTAGGATTTCAGACTGAATTGCAGTGAAGTTCAACTTCATTGTTCTGATTATTAGTCAATTCCACCGGTACCTAACTTGCTCCTAGTTGTTGTCAAGCGATGCTAAGTAGCTTTGTTAGGACTTTTACATTGGTGATTGGTTTAAAAGATTTAAAACAGCGCAAGTGCTTCTGTCTATCATCGTATAAAAAAGTATAATTTATAATAATAAGTTAAAATTTCATATTATATAGATATATCTTTAATGATCGAAAAGCTGGGACTATCTGATAATTTGAATTTTACCCTATCTATAACCGTTTCTCAGTTAGTGTCATTTAGGATGGCGAGGAGAGAGGAGGTGCGTAACTAATTATCTTTTCTTTGGTAGAAAAGGATTGATAACAGTAGTAGATAAGGCTTGATAACAGTAGTAGATAAGGAATGGTAACAGTTGAAGTCAAGATTGGGGAAATTCCAAGTAATTAGATAATAGCACATTCACGGATACGTAAGAAAAAATATATAATAGAATTTTCACGTTCATTTTAACTGTTATCCATGATCATTTAAATGGTGTTAATAAAGAATGCATTGCGAGAACCCAGACCTAAATATAAATTAACCTTATTATTTCAGTTGTGATCCTGACTGCTATACTGCCACATATACCCGCTGTACACCACATCTACCTGCTGTACACCACATCTACCTGCTGCACACCACATCTACCTGCTGTGCACCACATCTACCTGCTGTGCACCACATTTACCTGCTGTACACCACATCTACCTGCTGTACACAACATCTACCTACTGTACACCACATCTACCTGCTGTACACCACATCTACCTGCTGTGCACCACATCTACCTGCTGTACACCACATCTACCTGCTGTACACCTCACTCAAAATCACTAATAATGGAGATGTAGCTACAGATTATTCGTCACCTGGAATTGTCGCACATCGACTGTTTTATTGCAGGAGAGATAATGTGAGATGATGTACAATCAATGATTAACAGCCTTGGTGCTCATGATGTCCCCTATTGAGATTCATGGTACCTGGTCTCTTGTTATTTCTGTACCGAACTACAAACAGTTTCCTATAATATATACATTGAAGGATGTTTTGCAACAGGTAAATGGAAGTATTTAAAAAACAGATATGCATTTATAACAGACAAATATTTTATATTTTCTGATTCGATATGTTATCAAATTTCAATATTGATTCATTTTTCTCTACGTGATAAGCTAGTAATATTTTCATTTAAAAGATATATCATACCAACTTTTTCCTCGCTATCTAGAACCAGATATTTGGATCTGTAATAATATTGGGTTAGGTTAGGATTCCTCTAAGGTTAGGAATCAAAAGATCACTAGCGCTGAGAATATAGTTTTGAAAATATTGTTCCTTGCATATAGTTAACTCATAACAATATGCTAGAGAAGGAGCCAACAGGAGGCGGAGCAATAACAGTTTAGTGCTCCAACCATTGTTGCTGCTTCTTCTAGCCGACCAATCAGAGGAGAGTTATCGTTAAAAATACTATCTGTAAGACCATTATGCTTACAACACTGTAAACCTCTATGGTTAGGGGTTTGATTCTTAATTCTTGAATAATTGAAAATTGATAGAAAGTGTTTTAATATAATTAATTTTTTTCATTTTATTTTGTTTTTTATTAATCCCAGGTCCTGATTTAGAAAATTGAATTTAATATGAGATTTGGAATTATTACTGGTTTACTATGTAATTGCATTAATTTATTAATAATATATTTTCATCACATAACAAGTATTCTGGGGTTGCTCCAGAGAAAGAGGTAAAGTTCAAATTACAAGTAACAAAGATATACGGAATAATTTAGCTTCTCCAAACATGATATTGAAATCTTGCGAACTTTCAAATCTAAACGTAAAATAAACAATAACAAATTTTCTGAGTGATAACAGTGGTTTAGAATGTCCCCTTAAATATTAAAAGTTTCCATTGAATCTCCAAATATTTATTTAGATCCTCTTTTTTTTAGTTCCCCCACGGATTTTAATACCAAATCCTTCCGCAACGAGCGCTGTATTCACTTCTGAGCCGCTACAGCTATTATCTCTGACAAAAAGAATGCTTTTTTTGTTAGTATTTTCACAAACCTTTGGCTACACTGAAATTATTAAAGGTTTTTACTAAAACTGATTTTAATCATTTCATTTATTTCATCTCATTTCTTTGGAGTTAGATGATGGATATTCATTGTAATCTCGATTATAAATTTTCAGATTGGGGTTTATGTTGAATAAATCAATTCTGATTTTCTGTTTGATCAATTACACTATATATAAATTATTGAAAAACATTAATAAAGTTTAACGATTTGCTACATGTTTAACACTATTTAATTTTCCTTATTACAAGGGCATATGTCATACTACAATAAGAAATTCTACTAACAGATAAGTGGCATTTTAGTGCTGCCATTGCATAGCCAAAGTTTACACAAATATTTTAACATTTAACTGTTAATTTCAAATTAGTTTTGAAATTTTCTGTTATTGAATGACAAGTGATTGAAAATGATTGCGAAAAACTATTGGTTAGGTTAGACAAGCAATTACCTCATTCAATATAATATGAAATCTCATAGGCAGTCAACTAATAAGAAATCAGAAAGTATTTGGAATTTCTTAGACAGAATAGCAGAATTCACATAGTGCATCCTATCTAGTACCTGGGTTTAAATTCATTATAATGTAATTGATTGCTCATTAATGTTGGTCGCTCCTAGTTGCTTTACCCCGTGCTCGGACACTTGGCCGAATGACACTTGGACGAAAGACAATTGACCGAAGTCCATTTGGCCGAACGGACATTTGGCCGGCCAAAAGAAAATCGATCGAAAGTAGATTAGGCGTAAATTTGGCCGAAAGGACATTTGGCCGAAAGACTTTTATTCAATGTAAATCCATAATACGAACTACAGCTTCCATTTAATTTAATTATTATTTTTATTTTCCATGGGATTAAAAGATATTTTATAAAATGAAAATTTTATTTTTATATGTACATAATGTGTATCCATATTACCAACTGCAGCCTCCGAACAACTATTCAATATTTTCATTTCTATTTCCATCGAATTTTAAATTATTTTATAGAAGGAAACATTAATTTGAATGTGTGTAAAATGCGTATCAATATTACGAACCACAAGCATTTTGAACTTATTGATAGCTATCAAATTATTGAAAGTTATTATTTTTAATATATTAGATAATATCAATCTCCCAATATTTAAAAAAACAAAGTCTTTCGGCCAAATGTCCTTCGGCAAAGTGTTATTCGGCCAAGAGTATGCCAACCGCTTTTCCCACATTTCATTTGTGACTTTAATAAATAGAACAGTGGAGATATGAGGGATTCAAATTGACTTGAATATAAGCCCATGACTGGATTAATCATTTTAGTTGTAGTAGACTGTGATTTTTCGACAAATGGTCATGAATATATACGTACTTTATATATCAATTAGATGTGTCACCCATACGTATAACATTACATATAACAAAATCTATAGAAAATATTGAATAAAATGAGGTGATTATCACCTTTCAACAAAATATTATTTTGCTACAAAAAATCTTGTAGAACACATAACATCCATTCAAATGGGGATTCGTATATAATTAATCCCAGGACTGGATTTATGATTCCAGAGGTTAATAGACTGTGCTTTTTATGAATATATTACAATAATTCTTTCTTTTACATATACAATCAATTCACTATCATTTGAAACGACCACTTATTGGTTAGTAACTGACAGAAGTCGGAAAATAGGTGTTAACGTATATACAACTTTATAAACACCCACTTTTCGATCACTGTGAGTTTAATTTACAGTCTGAGAGTACCGCCTATCTTATAAAAATTATTCAGACACCGTCAGTTACCTTTTCCATCAAAGAATCGAACAATGTGATTAATTCTGTTTCTCTCTACTAATTATGGTAAAGATTTCCTATAGTTTTCAGCCAACATCATCATGGTGGATTTAACGGGTTTCAAACAACGGACTGAATATTACTCGCAATTAGCGAACTTTGAAAGGCATTAGGCTAATTTACCTATTTCATCACAGTTACGCATTCCAGTTCAGTTACGTATTACCTTAGAGTGTGAAGTTACTGTACAGGGACGAATTACCGTACAGTATTTAATTTTCATGCAGAGACGTACTACCGTCTAGTACTTACGTGTTAAAGTACAGTCATGTCAATTTGAAATGTACGCTAAATATTGATAACCCCTCATAACTGATATTTATATAATGATTACATGACTGATAAGGTTATAAATAAATGAATAATTATTCAAAGAAATATAATTTATATAAAAATTGAATAGAATTTCAGAGATTACACATTGCACAATACTGGACAAGTACAAAGAATACACAATGTAAGACAACCTCCAAACAAATTTTAACATCACTCGCTACTCTTTGATAATTTCAATAAAGATTCTCCTTATAGTTTGTAAAACCCATCAGTTTTTTGTTCTGTGGGATTCACTAAAAGGCAATGAAATCAATAAAGATACTCATTATAGTTTGTAAAACCCATCAGTTTATTGTTTTGTGTGATTTAACAGAAGGCTGGTACTAAAACGTGACTGAGATCTCAAAGAAGAGAACACAGTGTTGTCCTACGTGTCTATGCATCATTCATTTCGGACAAATTCTATCTGCAAATAATATTGAAACTCAGGACAACAATCAATTCGCTACGAATCGAAATGTTTAAGATGAATATAACAAATGAATTCGATGCTCATACGATTGAACAACAAACAATCATAATAAGATGGTGTTATTGGTTAAATTATCATATGTATGCTTTCTAATAAATAACAAGACACGCTTTTATAATATACAAACATTTAGGATAAATAAACATCGCAATGGTTATTAGTTTGATTGCAGATTATTTTTCATTGCCCTTGATGTTTAAACAAGCTATATTATTAACATACTGCAAACAGTTCAGAACTTAGAGATATTATACTATAATAAGCCCGGTTGTTCAAATATGTTCTCAAAATCATAGATCTTAGAATCACACATTGGTATTGAAACAGTAGTTTATTTTCATTAATGTTAATTTCACATGTTTGCCATCATATCGGTTGTTTTGATGGTACAATTTAAATAGAGCATCTTGCCAAACACTTGACAAACAGAGCTTGATGATGGCTCTAATGGAGCAAACAATGATTACATTCTGTAATACATATCCTTCATTTGAGTTCGGAAATGAGTCCATTCAAACATATGTATATAGAATACAGTATGTTTGATTTTATAATATAATTAATATATCGAAGTGATTTCAAATTTACAGGGTGTTTCAATATTATTGATATTTTTCAATAGCCATTTATAAATAATTATATATTGTAATGCGGTATACAAGATAAACCAATTTGTTACTTAAGATTGGATTATCGACGTGGAACCCATAATATTGTTAAAACTTGACTAAGAAGAAATAACAGAAGGCTAAAAGAAATAGTGAAATTCTCTGATGAACAAAAAAGTTTATAACAATAGCATTCGGGGCAACATCTTCGCCAGCGATGATCAGATGGCGGTTTCTACAAGAATACAAGATATCTTGAAGAGAGAGAGAGAGAACTGTTCAAATAAGTTTATTTTACAAGAATAAATTGGGATTTCAAAAAGAATGGAACAATTTTTCGAAAGAAGAAATCAGGAGGTCCCACAAAGAGAACGCCAGAAAAAGTTGAAGAAGTCAGAATATTTGTGGATGTAAAATCAAAAAGCTCATTCAGGAAATCAGAGGCTCTTTTTAACATTTCTTCAACAATTTATTCGAAAATCTTTAAGGAAGATCTTCACATGCAGTTCTATCTTGATATGGCTGTTCATCCAATAACGGAAGGCCATGAAGAACAGCGACTCAAATTCTACCGGTGGCTCTTGGATCAGCCAGATCCCGAAACAATTGTGTTGAAAGTTATCTGGACCGATGAAAATTTTCTTTGCTTGAATCAAGGCCCCCGCAGAAAGAATGATTGTACTCGGACTCTTACTATTCCCAATGAGATTGTCGAATCTAACTATAGAAATGATGAAAAGGATATGTTTTATGTTGCTATTGTTAACGGTAAAGTGTCAGTCGTTCATGCCTTCATGGATGAAAATAGAAGACGCCAGATAGTGAATGGAAACTGCTACCATAAATTACTGCAAGAAATTATTTGGCCCACCTTTCATTCATGTGCTACAAGACAAGGTTTATGGTGGATGAGGACGGTACTCCTGGCCATTGCACCACTGCCGCCAAATAATTCCTGTTGAACAGGTTTTGAGGTAGAGTCATCAGCCGTGGGACACAGATTTTGTGCCCAGCACATTCTCCAGAATTGAATACTTTGAATTTTTATTAGTGTGCCTTGGTTCAAAAAGAAGTGTATTCTGCAAAACCAACTACAGTGGACGAACTTATCAATGTTGCGAAGAGATTTTCAGAGGAACATCGCAAGAATGTCCTTCAGAGTGTAGTACTTAATAATTTGAATCAGGTGAATCTCTGTGTGCGGCAAAATTGAGGCCACTTCCAGCACCTTCTATAATATGTATTTCTTGTTATTAATCATTAAAAATTCACTATTCTTGAACATTTTTGTGCATCATTTTTCCTTTTTTCGTCAGTATAACTGTGAATAAAAGCCACTGAAAAATATCAAAAATGTTGGAACACACTGTATTACATCGAAATATATTATCACTTCATATGAGTCCAGTGATGAGTGTTCAAATAAATACAAAATATTTATTTTAAATCTATGTATATAATATTTCGATGAAATAATTTCTAGTTTTTTTAATAGTTTTATAGTTGTATTAGGATTATTTTGTCTTAGTTATATATCTTTTATGTAATAGGATAATAAGGATTGAATTCAAGGGTAAATTGTCCCGAAATTATGTTTAGTTTTGCTCCGAGTACAGTGAGTGTTTGAGTGAAGACACGTTCACCTACGCCGTCTTCGTTGGAAATTCACTTATTTGCAGTTAACTGTTCAACTTATTTCTAGATGAGAAACATTGTATCTTTTTCTCGAAATAGAAAATTGCTTGTGTTTTGTTTTGTCGCAATTTTTTGTATTGTTCCATGTGTTTGAATTTACTGTCACTATACGTACAGATTCTTCATTTATTTGAAGAACAAATCAGAGCGCATCAGCCTAGCTGGAAAGTTTGATGATGCCCTAACTTTTATTTGTTTGGACTAAGTCTAGGCCTGTACAATTGTGGCACAACACCTCGAGAGAAGAAATGATACACAGGTAAAAATTTACTGAGGAAAATGCAATGAAATACATGTAGATATTTAGAAACAGTGTAAGTTCTGAATGTGAAATTGGTAAACTGAGAAAAATCATCACTTATTCACTTTTCTTTGACTGTACGTCATATATAAAACTATTTTCTATGATGATATAATGTAATAGCTCTCTCAGATCTTAGAAAACCTGAACGGCAGTTGACTGGTGCCAGTAATATATCAATTGACCCTAATATTGACTGCTGAAGTAAATTTACTTTCAATTAAAAAATGACGTAGAAATTTTTTCAATTTTTATCTAAATTCATTTTTAGATATCACTATCTTTTCATTTTTCAATATTTGTCGGTTTATGTGTTATTTGATAATACGTCGGCATTCATAGATATAATTCCCCTCAAATTTGTTAATTGAAATTTACTGATGATACTAAAAATAGAGATTAAAGGGTATACAAATAATAAATTTTGTCGTTGTTAAATCTCGAGATTTTATGGGAGATATACTAATATAACTTCTATTATTTGTTTTTCATCTTTTCATATAAATCTTTTCGCTTCAGAATATTTTTTCTGCATCTCACTATATTGAATGGAACATTTCTTCCTGAGCAAATATGGATTTATTCACATTTATTGTATAAAATGCTAAAACATTTTCAAAATTTGAGATAAATATAGTCAAACTGACTATGAATTAAGAGTCAATGTGACTCTGGTTTTTGAGTAAAATATTAGAATGAGTCAAATTGACTCACATTTTTGAGCCAGTGTTGGGACAAACTGAAAACTCAAATTTTGAGTCAAATTGACTCGTGTTTTTTTCTCAGTGTAAATAAGAAGATTAAAACTTGTGTGTCGAATTAATTCTCTCGATTATTAGATTCAAAAATATAAGTATTTGTTAAATAATGCTGGAAATATTATAACCTAGGGAAGAAGGATCTATTCCTATTATAATAAGGGAATGTCAGAAAAATAAATCATTCTTTCATATAATTTTAGGTACTTCATCCACGAAAAGTTTAATACTCTGTTAAAAGATGGTAAAAAATTATATCAATCAGTGTTTCAACCATTTATTACACTGATTCTTCCACCATTCTTAAGGTGGAGGTTCTGTTTCTTTATGAAATGTTCTGCCATGAGTTTCAGATATTGTCACTGTTATTATTTATTTACGGCTTCGCGGTGTCGCATCATAAATTCATTCTTCTGATCTGAATCGTGTCAGGCAGACAATATATGCTAACATGTTATTGTTAACTGGTAATTGATATAACTGTTCAATACATATTTTAATAGATATTGACCAAATATATACAGATTCCAAAGCTAATAACCTTCTGAGAATGCAGAAAGGTTATATTTTACACGACATTAATTTATTTGTCTTCTTGTTATTTGCTTAACTGAAAAAGTGTTCAACTAAATTACCTGAAATTTATTTAAACCACTTGTCATTGTCCAGTAACAATCTGGTAGAGTGTTGGAAGTGATCTGGTTAAAGGTCAAGGTCAAGATCATTTATAACTTAAAAAGTATTCAACCACATTGCATGGAACTTGGCGGGACGATTGGTCAATGTAAAGGAACCATTTGGTTATATTTTAGGAGAGATCGTGTCTAAGGTCAAAGATCAAGGTCATGTCCATTTATAATTCAACAACTCGAAAATTATTTAACCAAATTGCCTTGAACTTAGTGGGACAATTGGCTAATGTCTAGGAACTATCTTGTAGAATTTTGGGAAATATTCGGTCAAAGTCAAGGTCATTTATCACTCGATAACTCAAAAAGTATGCAGACAAAACATTTAATACAAAAGGAATTAAAACACTTCGCGGTATATTAACAAATCCCTTAGTCAATTAGTAATTAAATATGAATATACATAACATGTGGGAATTGTAAAGTTACACCAATATTAAAGACATATGATAATGACATATATTTTTCCTATGCATAATGCATGTTATCATACCTAATAAGAAAAGTTAATTTATAATAAATTAGTGAACATATAATAAAAAAAAAGATTTCACTCATTTTATCCTGTCATAAAAGGTGTTGTAACCGAAGAGTGTCCATTTTCACATAAATTACAATACCCTCTTTATTTCATATAATTAAGTGCATAATAGTAATAACATGTACAGTTCAATACGACAACTCACAAAAGATAAACATATACCAAACCACTTTATTTGCGATGAAAAAGATATTTGATGAATCCACAAATTTGAAGAGAAATAAAGTGAGTGGAGAAGAAAGTCTGATGGTATGTTAGCTAAAATGTCTTGCATTTGAAAGAATATTGATTACTAAATATAAATACAAGAGAAAAGTTACACAGATTTAGCAATCAACAGTCATGATATGAAATTAGAAATAATATTCAATAAAAATTGTATTATATTCACTCTACAGGATAATATTTGACTTATAAGTAACCATATATATATATATATATAGGAACATCACACAACAATTACATTTAAAACGATAAGATTATTATTAGCATAGGGATAATCAACGTAGAGATTCAGAAGTATCCCTTAAGTTGGGTATCCCTTTCAATCTCCTAAGAAGGATATATTCACAGCAAACATTATTCAGATCTATTGGAAGTCAGTTCTCAAAGATTTGACTGCTTCTTTGAACTTTGCATCAAAGAAATATCCGAATAATATCAAACAGAAATGATATGGTTGGCCCGTCAGGAAATTGGAGGTTTAAATATCTCCCATAATATTATGTATGATGGCTATATAATAATCTCTTCAATTTGGTTAATGTATTTCTGTGATTCTTTTCGAAGACTAAATATCTTAATAATATAAAAAGATATTATATTGATTTTAATAATATTACTTGGTATGATAATCTAACGGGAAAATATTCCAATAAATTTTATGTTTAGGGTAAGTAATTAATTTTTTTTTCTCTGATATGCTTTTTTAGTATTTCACAAGATACGATGTGTACATTTTGTGTTTTATTTTTCCGTTTTTGAAATATTGGTTAGGATAAATTTGATAAGATGCAAATTATAGAAGCGTTGCTAGTCAAATTAATTCACAGTTAATATCAAATCACCTTTTTTTATCCTCCATATTTAATAGGATCCAAACATTTATTCAAATTCAGAATAACAATGGTATCCAATTATTTTTTTCCTATTCTTAAGTATTCAAATAGGAATATTTTTTCTATGATTGTACCATTCAACTATGACATTTTGTCATTCAAAATCTGATAATATTCAATAGAATGTATATGTTTCTTTGTATTTAGTAATTTTCAAATACATCATTTTTACTGTCATATCTCAAAATATCTTTCAATAAATTTATTCTTTCAGTATTGGAGAAATATGCAATTTTATCCACAACATTTATATTTTCGAATATATCCAACTACCTATGCAATAAACTTTATATATCTATACAGAATCCAAAAACTTCAATACGGGCATTCATATACTTCCATGCATCATTCATTAAAATCTTCATTGTATGTATATAAATCTATATATATTATAAGGAATCTCGTTTCCATCTCTCAACTGAACAGCCATACATAGTACAAATGCATGTTTTCACAAGAAACCTTACACACTATGCATCTACCAATACATCCATATACTCACACAGCAACATTTCAAATATCTACATCAACACTTACTTTGTTTCTTAAAAGTTACTTTTACGTCTGTTTTCATTGAAAGAATAACGAAGTCACTTAGAGACCAACAGATTCTGAATATCTGCTCCCATATTCATCCGAAACTTGACTGTGAGATGTCTCGGACTGCTTCCTTTGGATGCCCGATTGAAATATTGATGCTCAGCTGCTGATGAAAAAGAAAATGTCTCTCAAACTCAACCTTCGTGGAAACTCTCGCACTCTCTTCAATATATTCACCTGGAGATATTGTACAGTGTTTTTTTTCTTTTGCAAGACTTTGAGCACCCACTAGGAATATTTGAAATAAAAATCTAGACGAAATAAATATGTTTTCTTTAAGATAAGGCTTGGTAATTACATTTCATATTATACAAAAATTATTTGAAACTCATTCAACATACTTCTAAAGGCTATACACGTAAGGTGTTGGAAATGGCCATCAGAATCCTGTAGTCAAAGTCTTGCGCGCTTCAAGACGCTCTTCGGGTCATCATCACCTTCTTAATTGTTACTGCGTCATAGTTTGCACCAATCAGCTTCACACATTAAATTCTATCATATCATGAATGGATTGAGGTTTTTCCAAATGCAAAATATTTTTTGTTGTAGCCCAGAAATGGAAATCAAGAGGGTTGAGTTCTTACTAAGTGCTGGCCAGAAGATCTCAGTGACTCTTCTGGTAACTCGTCCTTGAAATTTTTCTTCAAGAACTGCTTAGCGACTCTTGTACATTGAGATGGACCACATCTTGCATCCTCCAGAGTCTGCGTCATTTTGCAGTGGTTCAAAAGAGTTAGCAACACTTTTTCTTTCAGCAAAGCCATATTATAGGAACCATTAACAGAATGACAAGGGTCGTCGTCATCGATGAATGCTTGGACAATAGAATTTTCTGTCCACAATCGCAACATATATCATTACTTTTTTGTCATTTCTATAGTTTCATTCGACAATATTATGTTGATTCTCCTCTGCAAATTATGACGCAGCAATAATTGAGAGGTTGTCGAAGAGCGTCTTGAAGCACTCAAGATTTTAACTACAGGATCCTGGCAACCATTTTCAACACATTTTGTAGATAGCATTCAGATGAGTTTTCAATGAGTTTCAAATAAGTTTGTAATAAATGAAATGTAAATACCAAGCCATATCTTCAAGAAAATATATTTGTTTCTCTCAAATTCTAATATCAAATATTCCTAGTGGGGGGCCAAAGTCTTGAAAAAAGAAAAAAAAAACACTGTATGGCTTAGATATTAAACACTCTTATATCAATGGCATCGAATTCTCTTTTAGAAAGATATTTTTGATTTGATGTTTAAGTGTGTGGAGAAATTCTATTGGAGAAAAAGAATTTGTGGTTATAATAATGAACATAATCAGTGCTCCTAATTATTATCTTCATTTTCATTTCGATGTTTCAGAATTTATGGTAAGATGATATCAATTATAGCGAGAGATCAATCAATCAATGTGTATTTTATTTGCTTTTTATATATTCTCACATTTATTAATTGTTTAAAAAACTAATATAATAATGTTTTTTTTCATGTATCAATTGATATTCATTTAAAAATATGCACAATTATGCTACTAAATAAACTTTCTTCGTAAATATAATTGTCTATTAATTTTTATCTTATATTGAATTACGTAAACAAACATGAATCAAACAAGTAGAGGAAAAGTTCAATTACCATATGTGTATTATATACCGGATAAAAAAATTTGGTGCTCCGACAGTTGGGCCCCGACAGTTGGACCCGACAATTGGGCCCACCGACATTTGGGCCAAGACAATTAGGCCCGACGACAATTGGGCCCCGGACAATTGGGCCTCAGGACAATTGCGCCCACGACAATTGGGCCCCAAAACAATTAAGCCCAGAAAAAAATTGGGCAGAAGACACAATATTGAAATGTTACCTTGTTTTTTACTAGGGAAGTGACAATATTATCATCTTTGAAATATGCTTTATATTCCTTAAAAATATGTTTATATTTTTTTAATTCGATTCATATTCGTGATGAGGTAAATATTAGCAAACCCCTTAAATCACATATGGATGCCAATCTCATGTTTCAATGTATTGAAAATCTTTGAAGTATTTAAATAAGTCATATTATTTTGAATCATGTCATATGGTTCAATGCGTAGAGTACATCGTCTGACAAAGACAAATATTCAGAAAATAATGGGTAAATTTTAAAGGTTAAACGTTACATTGAACGGTACTAGAACAGAATGCCTACGGACCAAATGTCTATGGACAAAATGCCTATAGACAAAATGCCTAACGGACAGAATGCCTAACGGTCAAAATACCTAACGGACAAAATTCCTAACGGACAAAATGCCTAACGGGCAAAATGTCTAACGGACAAAACATAGAAAAAAATTTATATACTACGTCCCAGTTACATATCATAAAGAATACAGATTTTTTTACATCGGAACTTCTAATACTATAAAGGTAGTTGAATAAAACAAATATTGTTGGCCTTTTTTATAAGCAGAGTAGTTAATTGCACATCAGTACTAACTTATATAAACATTGTAATTACTTAACTGGCTTTAGAACTTCAAAAGCGACCATAAATATCACTATAGATTGAAGATGATTATAGCTATCTAAAAGAATAAACAATATCAAAAAAAAATAAAAAAAAAATAAGATGATTATAGATATCTTTAACAAAATGAAAATAGAAGAAGATGATTATAGATATCCAATCAAAATGGCTTTAGAGAGATTTGATAAATAGAGCAAACACTTTAGAGTTAAATCACAAACCCAGTGAAATGAAATAAGAGAGTGTTTACACTAAGCAAGCTGAGTTACAAATGTTCATATACAATGTGAAAGTGATTTAATAAACTATCTCTGACACAAAACTCTTTTTTTCCACTTGGTCTAACTTATTTTAAATTTTGGTCCAAAACTTCAGTATTTGAAATAAGTATAAATGCATTTTAGGCATTTTGTCCGTTAGGCATTTTGTCTGTTAGGCATTTTGTCCGTTAGGCATTTTGTCCGTTAGGCATTTTGTCCGTTAGGCATTTTGTCCGTAGTTATTTTGTCCGTAGGCATTCTGTCCGTAGGCATTCTGTCCGCGCACGACATTGAACAGTTGTTTGAACAGTTGTTTGGATAAAATGAGATTCCGAGAATACATTTTGTAATAATAATTCATAAACCTCTTCAATATTGAACACTCAACAGCATTCAACTAATTCACGTTAACTTTAATTCAATTTATATGTTACAATGATTTCGGGATGTCTAAAATACCCATATTTTTATTTTCTATTGTTTCTTTATCTAAATAAGCTACATTCATAATTTCTATTGGTTACATCTTTACTCATTTACTTCACATGAGTTCACTATATAGACTCATAGAGGTACTGTAACTAGGAAATTTGTTGCTTACATGACCTATCTCGGAACAGAAAATTATTGTAGTTCAACAGAGTAATAGTATTTATTCACGAAATGAATATGTTCTAATAAAAAATAGCAATTTTTCATAACGAAAATATTTTTTTCATGTAAGGAATATTCTTTATTTTAAATATGTTCTAGACTATATTTTTATACAAAACGCATATTGTCACAAACTTAGTTATTACAGTAGCAAGGGTCTTTAATTATGTTAATACAGTAAACTCTGCAAAAATTGGAAAACAATATAATTATCTTGGGGCTTAATTGTCATGAGCCCAATTATCTGGGGCATAATTGTCGTGGGGCCCAATTGTCCTAGGCCCAATTGTCGGCGGGCCCAATTGTCCTGGGCCCAACTGTCGGTCCACGAACTTTTTTATAGGTTTTAAATAATAAAACACATCAAAATATTGAAAAATATTCAACGTAGAGAGAACAGTGTTCTCTCTCTTCACAGTACATATATTTCTGTATTTTGATTCTATTTTTTCAATAATAACCTAAGAAATTTTCATTCTGTTATTCTTTCACAATTTGTAATTATTGTCACTTAACTCTAATGTACCCTGGTATTATAAAATTTTGAACATTGCTTTTGTAGAATAACTATTCCCCTTATCATATGCAAATATTTGAGTGATTGCGGAATAATAGGCAGCTTTTTTATTAAAACCATAATGTAAAATCAAGGGTAGTGACTCCCGACAAAAGAATTTTAATAGTCATTCAATTTGGCGAATGGCTTCACAAAGTACAACCAATATAAATGCTAATGCTCATACCAAATTTAATTGATTTTAAATTGAGGCACACGCACTTTAATACGAAACTTTTCAATGAATTTGTGTTCTGATCAAATTTATCCTCTTTTTCTGGTGGATATTTAGTTCATTTAGTTGTCCTAAGTCGAATATTTTAAATTCAAATTCGACTATAATCAATTAATTACCTATCGATGAAGTGAAGGGAATTATTTTTCATAAAGTAATATCCGCTGTAAACATATTTTTTTCTGACCAATCAATATGTCGATATAATGTTAAAGCATTCCTGTGTGATGCACTCTTAATTACTTTTTTCACCCTTTCCAATTACTGTTTCACACTTTCAAATTACTTTTTATTAAGTTACCAACCTGCTTTCGTTCTTGACATTGAATATTACAAATTGAACTTCAGTGCTGATTGTAACTTTGATGATTTGCAGAACTTAGTAATTACACACATCTTCATTTGCACCTGCTGAACATAATAGTTTGTAGTTAGAGAGGTCATTGTTTGCTTGGTAGAAGGCATTGCATAATTGTAACAATCAACACAGAAATACAATTAACACGCATAGTAAAGAACATTGTATAATTGTAACAATCAAAACAGAAATACAATTAACACGTTTGGTAAAGAACATTGTATAATTGTAAGCACCCACACAGAATTACAATGAATTTGCTTCCTAAGGAGGATTGTTCAGTTGTAACCACCCAAACCTAAATACAATGAACTTGCTTCTTAAAGAGCATTGTATAATTGTAAACACGCAAACAGAAATACAATGAACATGCTTACTAATAAGAATTGTATAATTGTAACAACCTAATGGAAATACAATGAACTTCCTTTCATTGCATGCTGGGTAGTATGATTTCAATTATTTCATTTTAAAATTATTAGTTCGTTCAATTAGAGAGTAGAGCAGTACTCGATCTCTCATCGTACAAGGAAAATAAGTGTTTATGCAGGTCATGAACAAAACGGAGTTCAAGAAAATCCTGATGGTCAGTTTTAGAGAACTGTAAGTGAAATAGTTTTGCTATGTTTCCTCACATTTTCTTCAAGTCAAATTATAAAAATTCATGCCATTGAAAGACCAATTTTTTTTTAATTATATTCAAAAGTAAGTTTAAAATGAATTTCTAAGGAAGTGTAAATTGAATAATGCTTTGAAACAAGAATTAATCGTGCTCTATACATCATATCATCAATTCTTTCAAATATTTACTTGAATCATTGATAGAGAATTTAAAGTTAGTTAGTTTAAAGCTAGTTAAAATAAACAATTCTTATTCAAAATGATGATTTGTCTTTCAGTCTTGACTAAGACTCACTTCAGGTCTCAAAGTCTTCACTCTGATTCAGTCCAGGTCTCAATGACTCAAAATGGAAAGATGAACTCTGACTCTCAGCATCGAGAGACTCTCCAGGCGAAATTGCAAACTATTGTCAGCGAATTGAGAGTCGAAATTACTTGTCCAACCTTCCAATTATTGATGAGATTCCGAACAAAGAAATTGGATTTCCGTTCAAGTGAGGCACTTCAGTTATATATGAGATTTGGCAGAAAGTGTGTATTGAGACGCCATATTGTTTTATATTCCGGTGATATTAGCAAATTCCAATAATTGCGTCACCAAACAAAATATTTAGTGGAAAAGAAATTTCTACCTGAGGAGATTTACCTTCACTTGACAAATGACTTATTGTAAATTATCCTAATTTGACATAAAAATGTATATTCAATTTTTCGTTTGTATTAAACATAATATCTCCGTCTGCATCATTCCTCTGTACTTAATACGCAAATTAAATTATTCTCTGCATAATATACACTATGTAAGAGTATCTCACTTGGATATAATTTTTGAAGCGTACGTAGAGAAATAATTATGATTCCTACTGTATATTCTTTTCGTTTGCAAGTAGGTAGCGTATATTATTTCGAAACTTGGCATTCCTATTTACCTAACACTAGAATATCTAACTATCTTCCATCACAATATTAGATTTTCAATTCTAATTTTTTAAGAAGTTCGTCCAACTTACAAAACTTTTTCTTTATTATGAATTGTAGAACAATGATATTTGATACACACATATAAAATCATATTTGGAATCTTTTTTATTGGTGGAAAAAATCACTTTCTTTCATAAAAAACGAAATAAGAAAGAAAACGTGATTTTTGGGGAGGGTGCGATGAATGTATCTTCTCCGTCAATTTTTAACATACAGTTATAATATTGGTATCATTGAAAGCGGAAAGACTTGGGCAACAAAATTAAGTTCGCATAGAAATGAAAAACCTTCTCTGAGATTGATAAGAAAAATCGAATTTTTTTCAGTTGTGACGCCATGTCATTCGAATAAAGATGAATTCCGAAAAAATACGAACTTTACTTCGTTACCCTAGTCTTTGCACATTCAACGATACTTATATATTCAATCTTCGTTAAGAATTGACGAAGAAGATAGATCTTGAGTCCCAAAGATTATATAAAGGACTACTTTTCAGGAGAGCCAAAAGATTAAAAATATTTTTTTTATTTTCAGAGAAGGAATTTTGAAACGAATTAGACTCTATTTCCTTGCCCAAGTCTTTGCGCATTCAATGGTTCCCATATCATTGCTGTAGGTTGAAAATGGACGGAGGAGATGCATTTCTTTAGCCCACCTTAAAAAACACGTTTTCTTCCATAACTCATTTTCTATGAAATAAAAGATGATATTCATCATTAACAAATAATGTTCTTCTTTCGATGTTTTATATGTGTATCAAATTTCAAAATTTTACAATTAACAATAAAAAATGAAAATTTGGGGGGACGATCCCCTTAATTCTGAATTCTAATTCGAAAACACTTTCGCCGAAAACACATTC